>VWZK01014237.1:137090-177615 GCA_013396935.1 Baryphthengus martii | reverse complement strand
CGACGCCCGCCACGCCGCCCCTCACCGCGGCCTCCAGTCGCGCCGCGCTCCCCCGGCGATTGCCGCGGCTGGGCATCGAGCCCCGTGCTCGGGCGTAAGCGTTGGTGGTGGCGGTGTTCTCCGAGCCGTCTCTTATGGAGGGCTGTCCATTGTCTGCCAGGGGCGGCGGATCCCCGGGCAGCGGTCTGCGCGTCAGCGGGGGCAGCGATCCAGGGCGAGCGCTTGTTTTCTTTTTCCCCGAGTCTCTGCCGCATGGCCCGAGCGGCGGGGCGGCAGAGACAGCGGCGGCTCATGGCCTGGGGGGTTTGGCCTGGGATATATCCTAGGAATAAGTCGGGATGCCTCGGCGCATACATATGTGGTATGTAAGTACACACCGATGGTCAGAAATGAACGCTTCAGATAGAGAGAATGTGCCCGAAAGCTTCAGACCGTGCTAATGTTTTATGCCTTACTAAGGGTTAGGATTGCTTAGCCTTCAGGTAACAACGGCTCAAGAACTGCCTTGTAAAGCGAACCCTTGCCTTGCAATTATCTTAGTAGAATATTTGTTACATGCAAGAGTAAGAGTTGAAATCACTGATACTAAAGGAGCAATCTGTTGGGACAGCTTGTGATTTTCAGTTGCTGTAGGTGATGACGGCAGTGTCACTGGAATGACGCAGGCTTCCTGAGGCAGGTATGAAGGTTTTATCCCTTTGTCTGAAGTTTCTGTATCTAAACTATTACATGGACTTGGTTATTGTTTGTCTTTTAGAGGCTGTACAGAGAGGTAGTAACTTTCTTTCTGTATCTTTCATCCTGCTTCCAAACACAGGAATATTTTTTTTATTTTTTTTTTTGATGCTAGGAAGAGCATGAAGAAAGAGAAATTGGAAGTAGGCTGTTCTTGATGTTCTTTTCTGTTTCTCCCATGTTATATGCCTTCCTCCTCCAACAGTAGGTTCGTAGGAGGTCTGGCTCTGCCTCTACCTAGGAAGTGTTAGCTGTCCAACAAATAGAAAAACGCATCTTTCTAAGAAGAAAGGAAGAAGGTACATCCTTCCAGGGATGCTTTTGAAATGTATTTATGGCCAGAGGAGCTGTGTTGTTACATCCACAGTGATTAGTAGATGCGTATAATGGGACTAGTTAAATGTCTGAATTCTCAATGCTTAATTTTATTTTTTTCCAGTTAGTCTTTTTCTGGACAGTTGGTTTTCACTGCAAGCTTAGCACAAATAAATAGGGAAAATTGATGCTCTCTTTAAAATTATCTAATTACAGGAATCCTAATGGTTATTAAATGAACAAATGTCATGTTCCCTAGAGATAAATGTCTAGCTAAGATGTGCAGACGCAATAAAAGGAGAAAAAAAAAATCTAGCTTATTTGAATACTGTTCAGGGTTGGATGACTGTAAAACAGTTGAATACCAGGCTCAAAAATACTTTCTTTAGGACTGAAAATAGATATGAAACTTCTTTTAAGTAATGTAACTTTTGGAAACTGATATGATAGTTTTTTGTCATAGCAGTGGATTTATTAACACATACTATATATAATGTTACTCAAAAATAATTTTTAAACTGTTACTGTTTTCTTAATCTTAGATTAATGTGATGCTTACTACTTAAATTGAACTGAATATAAATAAAATTATTCATACTCAGTTCATTCAAAATTAAGCCAATGTCAATGAGTGGATTACTTTCTTTTTCATTTTTGAGACAAGTGGCTTCCGAGCCTAGATAGTCCATGCGTTTGGACTGTATGACTGGTGTTTCTAAACAGTTCTTTGTAAGTAAATGTTACTGTTTTCTGAAAAGGACAACTTCAGAGTTCTGCAGTGTGGACCTCGTCCCTAGCATTTGACAGTGACATAAAGGAACTGTAAAATGCTAGCTCTGGCCGTCACAGGAGTCTCTTGGATAAGCCCTGTGCAAAGTGATGATAAGGCTGCATTTTGAGACCTCCGCCAAAGTCTTACCTACAGCATTGAGTTGTTAATGGCAGGGTCCCTCTACGGTCTTAGTCACTGGTAATACTGTAATCACAAAGAGCAGCTTCCATGAGTGCTGTTACAGCAGACGCTATTCCTTAGAGTAGCCTAAGACTTGCAGGGATCTGATAGACAAGCTTAATACCAATTCCCTTATTCTAGATTTTTTTGTGTTGTAACTTTGGGATTAAAACCTCATTTTTCTCTCTTGTCACTGCAGCAACTAATTTCTGCTTCAGAGACCTTTTCTGTGGATCATGAGCTACCTTATCAGGCTAGACTGTCTTCATATCATCTCAGAACTAAGCTCTCTGACATGAAGAGATAGCAATGCTATTATTAGGGAATATCAACTGTTGTGCTCAGATGAAACAAATTGTCAGAACTGTCAGAATGATGCACACACGTATCATTCCCAAGAATTTGTGGACAGTTGCACAAAAGAATTGACACTACAGTCTGTAAATTACTACAAAATAAAAATTGTAGGTATTATAACATCTGTAAGCCAACATGTTACCTGTTATTTGCTTAAAAAGGAAATGCTATTTTAGTGGCATTCCTTCAAACCTCTGCAGGTTCTTGTGCCCTTCACAGCTGATGAAAGATAACCGAGTGTGCTTATAACCTTTTTTAAACAGATTTTTGTGTCTATTATCCCTGTTGCAAAGAACACCTGCAGTTTACCATAAGCCCAGGAAATGCTGCAGTTGTAAAACTGTATGTGTATCCATAAAATTTCACTCGAGGCATGGAAGACCCGGCCCTCCTAAACAAACTGAGGAAATGGCTACATGTGTTTTCACCACCTTTATTCAGAATTGTACCCTGGCTTCAGACATTTGGTGCTGTGAAAACAGCATTGGTTGCATGTATTCTGCAGTTGCAAAACACATGGGGAATCTTTGAGTAGTGTAGCCTACATTGAGCTTTATTAAATACAGTGGTTAACTATGGTTATTTTAGCTATATATAGCTGCACAGTTAATATGTACATCTTAAATAATACAAAATGGAATCATTCAAAGTCTTTTATTTCTTTTGAGAGACTCTGGGAGAGTAGAATTGTGATTGCAAGTTCTTATGGTTCTCTGAAGATTGCAGCATTAGTACTTTTCTCCTCTGTGTGTTGGTGGAGTTCAGTGAATTACATTAGGTCATCAAGAAAGGGTAGAGATATGAGGTACTGTGGTGCTGTCTACCAACAACAGATAATAACTAGTTCTTTATGTTAGTGGAGGTAAATGCCTGTGTGAAAGCGAGATGAAACTGAACTTGTGTAAGATGAGATGACTTTCACATGAAGAGGGAAAGTGTTTTCAAATTCTGTGATAGTCACCGGATTGTCTTCAGCAGACCGTCTGTTTTTGTAATGCCTTGGGTGTTTCTACTCGTGGACGATAGGACTATACAGCGTTTTACCAGATGTAGTGCTCGTTACAGTCGCTTGTGTCTGTTGGTTGGCCGTTGTTTTTTTTCCTGCCAAGTCTGTTTTGCAGACTATGTTGAGATTCTAGTGCTTCACAGCGGGGGGAAAAACTTGATCTAGTTCTAGCACAGGCTCGGCCAACTCAGCAGTATCAGCAGGTTCAAGAAGGTCATTGCCAATTCCCTTCTCAGAAGGACAGACTGATGGATCACGTTCCCAGTGCCCGTTCTGTCCTCGAAGGGCTATTGTGGCATTACAACAAATAATTCTGAAAGGGAGATGTTTTACATAATTATACCCTCTTCAAACTGTGCTGCATTCTTCAGGAATATGACTTAGCAGCCTATTACTCAGAATTGGTTCTTGGCTACAGCACCAGCTTTCAAAGCTTTTGAATGCTGTGCTTTGAGAATAAAAAAGAAATTTTTAATGATTAAGGTAAGGGAATTAAAATCCTTGAGGTGATTTGAGTGAGGGTTTTCTTTCCCTCCCTTTCTTTCCACATTACAGTCTATCTGTCCTTACCTTCGTCCATTTCTTGTAATGAAAATGAAACTGTTTCAAGGAATGAAAGCTGAAACACTTAAACTACCTTACATAAAGGAAAACTTGCATATATGGAAAATATTTGGACAATGTTTACTCTTTAGAATTTTTTGTTGTTGTTTCACTAATTTAGATACATTCTTATCAAAACTGGTTTAGGAAGAGTCACTGCAAATATTGTGTGTTGGGACAGTTGCTTACTCCAAATTCATTCTTGGAAGCAAAATATGATCTTCAATGGGTCTCTTGTTGGAGAAAGCTCAGTTTGGTTGTTTGAGGGGCTGTGTTCGTGTGTTTGTTCCCTTGGTTATTTTATTTATGTGGGCTTTGTTCTTCTTGAAGATGTTGTTTGGAGTTTTTTGATGGCAAAGCTGAAAACATGTATTCTATGCTAAAGACACATTTTGCCATGATTTATTTTTTTTCAGGTACAGCTTGTATCCTGGGAAGTAACTACCTCGTCTCCATATTCTTAGAATCCATAGCAATTCTGTTTCCAGTTTCTTCTTGCCCTTTCCCACTCATCGATTCTTTAGTTTTGAACTTATTAAAGGAATTCCTGAACCAAGGCCTCATTTATTTGGTGACTTTGAAATTTGAGGTGGCTTGTCCTTATCCATGAATGATTTCCAGATTCTGTGTTCCTCTGGCAAATAACTTACAGAGTGCAGAACAAAATATTATGTAGAGTCATTCTAGTTTATGCAACAGCTTTGTGAATGACCTTTTCAATTAGGGTAATAGTTGCATTCCTTTGATATTGAAGCACGCTTTATTTTCTTTTGGCCCTGTAGTGACATGGGATAATAAAACAAGCAGAATATGTTACCAGAAAGTGTGATTCTAAGTATTAAGAGGAAATTAGTTGTGAAACTTGCAATTTCTGCGTAATAAATTATCAGAGTAGTATGATGTGTTGTCATTTCCTATTGTTTTTGAAGCGCTGACTTAGAACTTTTTTAAAGGCAGATGTTTTTCTGTCAGTGGTGGCTTGTGAGAGTGTATGTTGTAGAATCTGTTTGATAGTCCAGCTGTGGTTAAATATCAACTCAAGTCTGGTTAAGTATCAGAATGTTGCAAGCCACAGCAGAGGAAGCGAAGTCTTGGATTATGTTTTTTGTTCTTTCTGAATAGCCAGTCCTACTAGTCCAGCATCACAGTTCTTGTCTGAAGTGTGATAGTTGCTGGTTTACTCTTCAAAATTATTACTGAGAGATACTTCAGAATTTATTGTGACCTTAAATTGTTGTGGCCTTTAGGCCGAAAAGAGTGATGCTACTTTAAATTGTAAGCCCTGGAATAATGGTTTTCTGATAGCTTAGTGGGATGAACAAACAAGAAGCAAGTTAGGTGGACATCAGTTTAATTTCTGTAATACAGAAATAACTACACTTGTGTTTTGGGTTTTTTTAAAGGAGAGTAGAATGATTCGTTCGTCTTAAGTTCTTACTCTCATTCTTCACACTATTTTTTCATAATCAAATTTTGTAACACCTGATGCTTTGCTGTTCTCTGTGTGCGATGGGGTTATTTTTTATCCTTCTTTCCTAGATTCTGTACTTCAGGTTTTTATATTTTTTTCTTTGTCAACTTTCTGAATATTTGGGTCAGTGTTCTTCTGTTGTCTTAACCTTCTAATGCATTACAGAAGGGCAACCAATTTTTGCTGTGTGTTAAATGCATCTTTTGAAATGCACCTTTGTAAAAAAAAAATGTAGCTACTTTCACCAGGAGATGATCTGGTGAAACTTCTCTTCCATTCTTAAGCATAGATATGCTTTTATTGTTCCTGAGATTTATCTGTATTTTTGTGACAGGCTGGCCTCTGCTTGTTTGATTAATAGGCTCAAATTGTTTTGATGTCATTGGATCCTCGCTCTTCTGAAGGAAGAAGTACAGCACTTAGCTTCTTTTTTTGCAAAGTGATGAACTGTATGTAGACCTGCTGCACTGATATTTGAGACCTTTTCTTAGGTTAGCCACTAGTTAAGCACTAGCTTATAGTTTTGTTTTTTAAAATAGAAGAGTAGCTCTTGAAAGTCAGAGGATGATCTAATGCATTTAGACTCAGGTTTGTGAGTGTAGTTTGATAGATGTCATCCTTCATATTTCAAAGTGAATAGTTGAAATGATACACGCCTTGGATGTGATTTCGTGTAAGGTGCCAGGTTGCATCAGGGATTGTAGTAGTGGGACAAATCTGAAGGCTGGATTTCTGTCCTCTTGGCTGTAGATTGGTAGGCATTTCAAATGAACATATGAACTACCACAGTGTTTAACATCCTTCCTTGTTGAAAAGCTTATCCCTTTTTATTTTTAGTTCCTGACATTATTTTGGGCCACTTGAATACCAACCAGTTGTCGTCAAAGTCTTTACTCACCTTATCTAAATAAAACAAGTTGAAGATTTTGTTGCACATCGTATTTGAAAGAGTGAATATACTTAAATTAAGCTTTTGATGATTTAATCCGTTTATGGTAGATGAGTGTGGATGAGACATCGCAGAAATGGGAAATACTTTGTGATAGTTTTCTGAAGATACAGAGTACAAACAAACCATGGGAATGTGATAGATGATTTTTAGTTGCAGTTCTAGCACATGCATCACGTGGGGAAACTCCCAGTCACACTCGGTAATACCTATGTCCTGTATCTGACAAATCAATGGAAAATTTCACTGACGAACTGTAATACATAGACTTGAAAAACAGAACAGAACAAACTATTGTAGGGTAGGTCCGGCCAGCATCAGGCTAGGGTGGTATAGCGTCCTTGGAGACATTTGTCATGCAGAGAGCCCAGAACAGCACCTGAGCTGTGCCTTGCCTTGCAGCTCTGTAGCAAAGAGCTCTCTTTGGTCTCAGACTGTTCTGAAAATCAGGAAGAGTGTGCCCAGTTTCTGGCCAGGCACTGGGCATCTATTTGCTAACCCAGGATAGATTCACAGCTGCAGAGGAATTGAAACTCAAGGGTGCTCTCTCTTGACTGAAGTCCTTGGGTAGGTAACGCAAGCAAGCTGTAATGATATTGTTGCAAAGGGTGGTATATAGATATCTAAAGAAATGCTGTTGTGGGAGGGTAGGATGTAGAAGCTCTGTATCAAATGTTGAATTAGAATTGCATGTCTTATTTTTTTTCTGTAACATTCTTTGTGATAATCTTATATGAAAGCAGAGCATTTCAAAGAGCATTTTTTGTCTCTTGTTGATTGGAAAACATTTTAATCATTTGAATTAAGAATATTTACCATTTGAAACAACATAATGACTTTAGTAAAGTGTAAGCTTTTAGGTATTTCTATGTATATGCACAGACAAACACACACGAAAGAAAAGTAGTATCTCCTTGATACTGAGCTTTGTTTATCAGTTCAGCCTGTGTACTCTAAGTGAATGTATTCTAAAGTTTAGGCAGGGAGCTGATAGGACATATATAACCTTCAAAGCTTTCAGGGTAGTATAATGCACCTAGAGCAGGAGAGCCGCTTTTATTGAAGCTTCAGAATATAGAGGGCCGCACATGAGGATCAGAACTTAACTCCTAAGATGGCTTTTAAAGTGTAAATTGAAAAAAGTGAATTCAAGGTGGTAGGAAGTGAGGCGGTGAATGTCTGTTAAGCTCCTCAGCAGCTTTTTGCTGTCATTTTGATTAAAGGAGAACAAATAAATGCCCTAATACTGATACATGAAAATAAATGTCTATAGTTTGGCAGTCTTTTTAACAAACAGGTAATGTGGAGTATTTAATGCCTGCTGACATTTGTTTTAACTCTTAACCCTGTCAATATTCAAAGCTTATATTAGCATAAGTTTTAAAATGAATGCTTTAGTTTTAAAGTAGTCCATTCCACAAATATGCCAACTCTTCCCTTATTTCTTGAACTTAGGCTAGGTGGCTATTTTGGCGTTATAGTTTACAATTTTTCCATCCAAGTGCTCTCACAGGAGCCATATTTCATATTTGCTCCCTCATTAAGCAACTGGAAAGTAAATAAATGTCCCATACACAAAATGAAGATGCGCTCGCCATATGATTGATGTGGGCTTAGTTAGGTATAAACATGATTGGATGTGCCCCTGAAGCCTGACTGAAAACTTAGTCAGAATGTGCCTATATCCAACTGTGTTGTAGGGGTGCGTGTTTGTGGAGTCGTGTGCTAGAGATCGTGCACAGCCAGGTCTGTGATGGTTGTCACTCCAAAGACAGGATCAGGAAACGGCGCGCTTGGTCTGCCACGTGTGCCCGGGTGTTTTTGTGAGTCAGAGTATTGGATGAACACTTGCTCAGGCCGACCCGTCTGTTAAGCTGGCTGCCTGTCCTCTGAAGAATTTTCTTGAGATATGTACTGAAATTTCTGCTGGTTTTATGATTAGTGGTTATATTTTCTCAAAGTTGTTACAAGAAATTTGACAATTTATCTCTTCTTTTGCAAACTCTTGTTAGACCAGTATAGGGTGTGTGCCTGTGCCTAACGCTGTTCTAAAAGAAGCCCGAAGGGGAAAGCATGTAAAGTAACCAATGACCAATGTTAAATTTTACATGCAAAACTTGAAACTGATATGCTGAATGATCTCTGTACAATACAGAGATCTCAAGTTCATTCTGCTTACTTGTCAGATAACTACATTTTTCGTTACCTTTTGCCCATATTGCTGGTATATTCTTGAACTTCGGTTGCTTTTTTCCTATGTTACTGTTCACATGTTTCACTTTGTCTTTTTTTTAAAATATTTACCTATTGGAAGTAATTTCCAGAATTTTCCAGGTTTTTAGCTCAAGATCACTCAGCTGGGAGAGATGGAAAAAATAGCTGCTGCTTGCTTTTTTTTTTCATATCCTCACTTCTGGATTCAAATGCATCAACAGGCTATGGCCTGTTCATATTGCCATGAAGTGACACAAGCTGTTTAAGTGTTCTCATGAAATTAGCAGATTTTACAATCAGCAGATTTTACAGTTTTTATTCATTATTATATGTACAAAGCATATTGACTATATACCTTTTATTCTTATATTTAATTGAAATTATTTAAAAGGCTGAAACTTTCTTGTTTTTAAATGAACGCTACTTATTATTGTGACAAATGCAAATGCATTGAGTTCACATTCACAATGTCTCTTTTTGTCATTAAGTGCTTTGACACTTGTGTGTATAAATCTATTTATATGGGAAATCGTGCTGTGTTTTTACAGGCTATGAGAAGACAGATGATGTTTCGGAGAAAACTTCCCTAGCAGATCAAGAGGAACTGAGAACTATATTCATCAATCAGCCACAGCTAACCAAATTCTGCAATAATCATGTCAGGTATTAACTAGTGTTTTTGTGAATACATATTGAAATTCAGAACATTACATGTAGCATAACAAAAATGAAGGAAAGACTTTGTTTATTGCACTTCTGCCGTTTCCTCTGAATACCAGGTAACAATTTCAGACTGGAGAGGGGAATGAAGCAGACCGATGAGAATAGCAGAGCTGTTTCATGTTACAGACCTGACCTTCCAAGTTTTTAAGAATGAGATGAGAAAGATCTGATTGGGGCAGGGGTTGTCTTTACAACTACATCATCAGCATATCCCTGGAGTATGGATTCCAGTTTTCAGTTCCACTGATGTTGAGTTCATCTTTCATTTTGAACACATTTCTGGTGGCTCGATGTGGATGTACTTTTCTTGAGCATGGCATTGTTCGTGCTTTGGAAACTCAGTCTTTTTCAGTCAACCAGCTACAAAAATACTGTGGTTGCTTATGGAACTAGTTTTGAATGTTGAGTTAGGGCTTTGGAACTCTGATGATGATTCATGGTGTTAGTTTCATTGGGTTTTAAGTAATACACTGAATACTCAATGTATATTTAGATATGAAAACACCCTCAGTTTTGTTGTTAAAATTCAAAATAAATGAGTGGCAGAGACATTCCTGTGCCAAGTAGATGGGTTCTTTCTGAAGGTACCTTTGATAATATGCAAAAATTTGTATAGACATTGAGAATAATGTGGTGGTGGTTGTTTATGACTTGAGATACTTTTTGTTTGTGTATGCACCTTTTCTGTCTTTCCCTTTGTTTCTTAACAGTGCTGAGCTTTTTGCAGGATATATTCATTCCACCTTTATATTGACTGGTTTATGCAAAGTTAAAATAAAGGTTACTAACTTTAAAAGAGGCTAAAGTATTCTTCCAAGTCTTTAACTTCTAAGTTTTTGGCATGATTAGTTTCACTGCTACTGTTTTTAGGATGTTAGAATGGTAGCAGTCTGTTCTTAAACAAATGTAAGGCTGACAAAGAGCTGGGAGTTAAAATGTTTCATGATGATTGCTTAGCAGAGATCAGTATGCTGTGATTAAACTGTATTTTGTTCTTCTAGCTTAGCAAAACTACACTTACTATCCAGTGATTATCAGTTTTTTTTTTAAAAAAAGTGAACAGGATTTTTTATATTTTTTTATATTTTAATAGAATTTTATAATTTGAATAATTTCTTAAATGCACCATTTAAATGTGGTTGATCCTGTTGTTGGATTATTTGCATTGAATCGTGCAAACTCATCCCCAGCACAGAAGTTCCACAGCTCCTCAGTCCTGATTTAGAACCTTTCTCGTTATCCATTTTATGCCTCTTTCCGCAATAATTTTGCCTGAATTTGAGCCACTGTGCAGTGACTTGCCCAGCATGTGCCATGGCCCGCGGGGTAGGGTACTCCCATGGGCCCAAGAGCTGCAGGGCTGGGACCTGCCTTACCTGCCCTCTCAGCAGTGGTGCAACATTCTCCTTTTGTTGTTTGTTTGCTGTTTTTTTCCCTCTCCTCGTTGCCCATAACTGAGTGTCAGCAAGGCTTGATGGCTTCCCATAGAGCAGGCAAGGGTGATGGGAATTTCTTGCCTCCACATGGAAGCTGGTAACAGTTGCTGTGGGTGGCAGGTGCTTCCCTGGGTCCACTAATTCATGGGCACCTGCAGGACTGCCTCTGTAGAAGTCTTTCAGTTTATCCAAAGCAAATCTGTTTGCGAGCACACAAATCATAAAAGGTTCGGTTTTATTATAAAGCTTGCGTAACTGAGAGGGAAGCAAGACATTTGAAAAATTTTTTTGTACTGTAATAATAGCGTCTGTTTTTTTTGTCTCTTTCAGCACTGCAAAGTACAACATAATCACATTCCTGCCAAGGTTCCTTTATTCCCAGTTCAGAAGAGCTGCTAATGCATTTTTTCTTTTTATTGCATTACTTCAGGTAAGATCAACAATAAGATAGTAATGTTTGAAACTTGTTGAGAGAGCATTTATACCATAGACAGTGTTTTGCAGAAATACTGAAGTTGATGTACCTTTCTTTCTGAGCTTGTTGGCCTCATAGAACAGCTGAATTGTGTAAATGTACCTTGAATAAATGTTTGGGTTTGTGTGTTTTGTTGTTTGGGTGGTTTTTTTACTCCTTGGAGATAACACAATACATGCATGGATTTTTTTTCTATAAAACAGTTTAAGTGTAGCTGAATACTGTCAGCTGAAAAAGGCTGTTGTGGCAGGAAAATGCCATTTAAAAATACCTGGCATACACAGAAAAATGTTACTTCTGGTTGACATTTCTCATGACGGACAATACTGCCTAAAAACCTGAACTTAATGAACTTGAATTGTGTAGTCTGTTTCAAGAGGTAGGAATTGCAGCTGAGGAGAAGTGATTATTTATTCTTGGAGTGTAGCTGCTGAGGATTCAAACTGAGCCTCAATGAAGAAAAAGAGCAGGGAAGTACAGCACTACAGCTGCTGTTTCTCACATCCCACTGGTTAACTGTGCTGATTAGGAAGACAGCGCATGGTCTTTTCTATACCCCCACTGTAGCTTCCTTCAATATGTTTGTAAAGGGCTATCCCCAGATTACTGAAACTTTTTTGAAGCACATAACATCCTGCAGTTATATCAGAGTATTTTCATTTTGCAGTAGCTTAAGTTCATAAAGCAGACTGAGGTTTTGTATAGTATTCTAAAAATCTACCTTCTAAATAAACAATCTTTTGCCCTTACCTCTGGCATCTCTGGCCAATCCAGGGGTCCAGCAGCATTTCTCATGGTGCCGCTGTGGAAACCAAGCTAGTGACAGCAGAATGTGAGGTTTCAGAAGCTCTTTGAGGTTTGGCATGACTGGGTGGGTGGCTGTCAGGTAGATGCTTGGGGTGGAGAAAGTGGAATATGAGGACTTAGAAGTGCACTATCTCCAGTCAGGCTTATCTGTAATACCACAGCGGCAGAAGTAAGAAATATGGGGTAATGGAACCAGAGCGCAGCCTAGTACTCCTTTTGCTTTCATATTTTGCCTGGCAGACAGTGATTGGAATGTGGGAGTTTGAGCATGCATGTAGGGAGGAATGAAGGGGTAGGAATAGCTGGAGAAGTTCCCTTGTAGCCAACACATAGGCACTTGCCCGACAGTAACTTTCTGCCTGGTTTCCATGTAATTGCTTGAAAAATAGTCTAGAGTAACCCAGAAAATAGATCTATGTTGGTCTTACTCCAAGAAGCATAACATATGTACATATAACATCCTGTTTTCTTTCAGATTCACAATGTGGTGGTACTAAAAGGAAATGTAGCTAATTCATAAATAATACTGGCTGTTTTTCAGAACATTTTATGATAAATTGAGGATGTCTCCTAAACACAGAAGCACCACTTAGAAATGTACTCCTCTCTTGCAAATACCTCATCGTATTCATATGGGCTGCACTGCCTACGATGACTCTCTTAAGGCAGCTATCTTCTCACCTGACAATGGTGCCATTAACAACTCTAATCAATATAAAGATAATTCTGGGTAGTCATCCATGTATATCACAGAAGTAACTGCATCTTCTCAGCATTTGCTTTACATACACATTCACTTACATCATCTGTGCCCATAACTGCTTAGGAAAAATGGGGCCCTTACAGTAGCCTGGCAGAAAGCAGCTGTTTGAAATTTGCCGATTGATAACTAGTATGATAGAAATTATCTCTTAGAGACTAAAACTGCATGGAGGTAAAAGTACCTTGGACTTGTATCTGCCCTAACAAAAAATCTAAACTGAAAAATTAATTTAATTTTTCAAATATGTATTTTAATTTCATCTGAAACACAGAAAAGTAAGATGAGTTTTCTGCAGACACTAAAACGTCTGAAAGTATCTCCAGTGAATACTATGCTATTCAAAATAAAATGTTGCTTTATTGTATCAGTTTCTTCTGAACTGAAGACAATAACCCTCTTTTGAAAATACCGCCACGTCCAGAAAGTTAATTCAGTTACCTCATCTATATTTGCACAGAAAATACTGCTTCTTGTATTAAATATGTTTTCACCAGAAATACAAATGATTTTTTTCTCTCTTTTCCTTTTAATAGCAAATACCAGATGTATCACCAACAGGCCGTTATACAACATTGGTCCCTCTCTTATTTATTTTAGCTGTAGCTGCAGTGAAGGAGATAATAGAGGATATTGTAAGTATTTAAGAGCAATATTTTGTAAATAGCTTTCAGATTTTTCGTAGATTGTATTAAAAATATTTTGCTGAGTAATTCTGTGTTGAACCATTCCTCCCTTCTGGATGCTTTTGAAAGCTTCTAAAGCTGCTTACTTTCAGAAGACAAAATCTTTAGAATACATTGGTACAATCTGAAAATGTTTACTCTACATACAATTGATAATAACATAGTAAAACAGGGACTACTGTGTTTGACTATATAATAAACTTTTCTCATTAATGATGTACAAGCATATTTTTGAAGTGTGAACTGGAACCAAAGAACCACAGAACCCAGTCAAATCCAGAGTACTACCAGTTTTCTCAAACAAGGGCTCTGCTAAAAGAAGATTGGAAGCTACTGAATTAATCTCAGGTGGAATCTGTTTTATCACCAAGTATCTTTTAAATACTTACTTGGTTAGAATTTTTTTTCCTTCCTGCAGGAGCAGAGTCCTTTACTCCCACTATTATACTTGTAAGCTGGATTTAAATTCAATGTGTGAATGAGATACTAGACTAACATTTTATAGAAAAATTGTGAGAACTTCTGGCCTTAGTCCAGTCCATGAAGAAGGCAGGATTAAAAATATGAAAATAAAAAGGGATCCTGGGAAGACTTTTTTTTATTTGAGGTGCCTTTAAAAACATAGGTAAGTCCTCAGGAACTCAGAATCAAGGACCTAGGAGACTGCATAGTCTCAGGCATCTTTGCTTGTCCTCCATACCTGAAACTGTATGAATTGTTGTTTCATGACTAAAGAATTCCTGGATCTTTCTAAAAAGTGGCTTTTAACTTGCTCCTAGAATTATAATGTTACACTTTATTATGTTTAGAATAGTAATCTATTTGGTTTAATATATTGTAGATGAATGAGTATAGGTTACTAACGTGCCATTTTAAAAATGGATTTTCCCCAGTTGTCAAATCCAGGTCCAAATCCAAGTCAATGTATCTGATGCACCTCTTTATTTCTAACATTACATGCATAAAATCCTTGGTTTCACTGTTGCGACTTTGCATGAGTTTGCAGCCGGTAAAGGGAATAGGCCAGGTAAAATCATGGAGCAGATCCTTCTGGTATCTGTACTAAAGCACATAATAAATAATGAAACAGCCACTATGGCTACCCTAAGGGCAAATCATGCCTGACTAATTTGGTGGCCTTCTACGACAGAGTTAAATCTCTGGTTGATATGGGAAGACCAACTAACATCATCTACCTGGACTTGTGCAAGGCATTTGACACTGTCCTACATGACATCCTTGTCTCTGAGATGGAGAGACATGGACTTGAGGGATGGACCACTTGGCGGATGAAGAACTGGCTGGAAGGTCACACTCAAAGAATTGTGATCAACAGCTCGATGCCCAGGTGGAGACCTGTGACAAGTGTAGCTCCTCAGGGGTCTGTTCTGGGTCCAGTGCTGTTTAACATCTTTGTCAGCAACATGGACAATGGCATCGAGTGCACCCTCAGCAAGTTTACCGATGACAGCAAGATGTGTGATGTGGTGGACTTGCTTGAGGGAAGGGATGCCATCCAGAGGGACCTGGACAGGCTTGAGAAATGAGTCAGTGCAAACTGCATGAGGTTCAAAAAGTCAAAGTGCAAGGTCTTGCATCTAGGTCGGGCCAATCCCGGGCACAATTACAAACTGTAGACAGAGTTGGTTGAGAGTAGCCCTGAAGAGAAGGACTTGGGGGTGTTGATTGAAGAGAAGATCAACGTGAGCCGGCAGTGTGCTCATGCAGCCCAGAAGGCCAACCGTATCCTAGGATGCATGAAGAAGAGTGTAGCAAACAGATCTAGAGAGGTGATTGTCCCCCTATACTCTGCTCTTGTGAGACCCCACCTTGAATACTGTGTCCAGTTCTGGTGTCCCCACCACAAAAGGGACATAGTTCTGTTGGAACGAGTCCAGAGGAGGGTCACAAAAATGATCCAGGGGCTGGAGCACCTCTGCTATGACAATAAGCTGAGGCAGCTGGGATTGTTCAGCTTGGAGAAGAGAGGACTCTGGGGGGGGACCTTATAACTGCCTTCCCATACCTGGAGGGAACCTGCAGGAAGGCTGGAGAGGGACTTCTCACAAGTGTCCAGTGATAGGTCAAGGGGAGATAGTTTTAAACTGAAGGAGAATAGGTTTAGACTGGATCTTAGGAAGAAGTTCTTCAGTATGAGGGTGGTGAGACTGGAATAGATTGCCCAGAGAAGATGTTNCAAACTGCATGAGGTTCAAAAAGTCAAAGTGCAAGGTCTTGCATCTAGGTCGGGCCAATCCCGGGCACAATTACAAACTGTAGACAGAGCTGGTTGAGAGTAGCCCTGAAGAGAAGGACTTGGGGGTGTTGATTGAAGAGAAGATCAACGTGAGCCGGCAGTGTGCTCATGCAGCCCAGAAGGCCAACCGTATCCTAGGATGCATGAAGAAGAGTGTAGCAAACAGATCTAGAGAGGTGATTGTCCCCCTATACTCTGCTCTTGTGAGACCCCACCTTGAATACTGTGTCCAGTTCTGGTGTCCCCACCACAAAAGGGACATAGTTCTGTTGGAACGAGTCCAGAGGAGGGTCACAAAAATGATCCAGGGGCTGGAGCACCTCTGCTATGACAATAAGCTGAGGCAGCTGGGATTGTTCAGCTTGGAGAAGAGAGGACTCTGGGGGGGGACCTTATAACTGCCTTCCCATACCTGGAGGGAACCTGCAGGAAGGCTGGAGAGGGACTTCTCACAAGTGTCCAGTGATAGGTCAAGGGGAGATAGTTTTAAACTGAAGGAGAATAGGTTTAGACTGGATCTTAGGAAGAAGTTCTTCAGTATGAGGGTGGTGAGACTGGAATAGATTGCCCAGAGAAGATGTTGATGCCCCCTCCCTGTAGGTGTTCAAGGCCAGGTTGGATGAGGCCTTGAGCACCCAGGTCTAGCTGAGAGGCATCCCTCCCCATGTCAGGGAGGTTCAATTAGATGATCTCTGAGGTCTCTTCCAACCTAAGCCATTCTATAGTGGTTCTGTGATTATTTTTCAGGTGTTCCCCTTGCTCCAGCCCAGTGCAATCCACTGTTAAGTCCTTCATGTCATGGTGCTAAGTGTGATCTGCTGATGCCTGATGGCCAGGAGTGGACATAGAATCATAGAATTGTTAGAGTTGGAAGGGACCTTGAAGATCATCGAGTTCCAACCCTCCTACCATGGGCAGGGACATCTCCCACTAGATCAGGTTGGAACATTTGTCTTTGTTAGGCAGATGCCCCCACCTGTGCCAGGCTTTCCTTGGCGCTCTCCAGTCAGGGTTTGTGGCAGTGGTTGTTCTGCTTTCTTCTTGCATTGAATAAAAACTGTAAAAGAGCTGGGATGTTGTCATGACTTGGAAGTGTCCATTCTGACTTTTATTTTGGGAGTAGGGAAAGGAATTTCAGGCTCTGCTTTACTTCAGACAAAAGATGGGAAGGTTTTTCTCAGTACTTTCCTGCCTGCTCCTCACTGCAAGTGTATGGTAGAACCTGCCTCTCTAGTTTGCGTAACGTAGTTGAGTCTGTTGATGATTAGTTGATGATTTGCCAAGATGCTAAGATGACTGTAGATGCTAAGAGTTTCTTTATCCTCTCATTTTATGTTTTAGTTCTGCAAATATGTTATGTGGAGGACAAGAAGTTAGATACATCATAATGTGACAGAATGCCTTGTCCACTGGAGAAGTGTTCTGGTTGGGTTTTTTTTGTTTGTTTGTTTTAATATATAATGGGCTGGTTTTTTGACTTTTGGTAAGGTTTGCAGGTAGTATAGCCTTTCCCTGCACTCAAACAGTAGGCTTCCTGGGAGCATCAGATTTACTGTGTTTGAGCAGAATTGCCCTGCGCAGAAACATGGTCAAGAGGAAGAGTGGTGAGCTGCAAAGCTCTGAAGTGGAGGATGGCTGGGCACATGCTGCCTTTCCTGGTGATGCAGTCAGCTCAATCTTCTCAGTTACCTCTGTCAGTGAATGATAGGCAAGTAATGCTGTCTCCCTGGGTTGTATGAAGCTTCGGGGCCACAAAGTTGAGTGGTCTTGCAAGAGACAATGATGATTCTGTTATTTTTCTTCTATTTTGCTTTTCTAGTATTTGCTGCCCAATAGTCAGCTTCTCCTTAAGTGTCTTCGTTGCCATCCCTTTACATAAACAAAATCAATTCATGTTCTTCCAGCTATTTTTAACCATTCTCCTGTAAATGCTTACAGACTTACACCATCTGTCCCTGTCTAGGCAAATATAAAACTGAGGCTGTTGCTACTGTACAGAGTGTCCTTTTAAAAACTATCTCATCCACTCACTTTTCTTGTATATCATATGTTTCTACCATTTGCTCTTTGCAACTTGAAGTGTACAGTTTGGGGGGATGGGAGACTGGGAACAGGTTTAGGGTTTTTTGAGTATATCAGCTAAAACAATCAAGTTCTTATTTCTAAATACTATAGAGGTAACTAAAGGCAAATCAAATACTATTTTTCTTTAAGTTTACATTGCCTCAGCATGTAGTTAATTCCTGCTGTATTTAGTTGACATGGTGAAATAAAGGAGCTGATTGGGAGAATTTAGCTGCTAATTTAAAGGCTCTATATGTGTCAAGAGAGATGTGTGTGTATATATACACAATATATACACAGCTGATGGCAACTTCATGAATTTCTCGCTTGCACAGCTGAGTTTTACAGACTGTAGTCCAAACAAAACGATTTTTTGTAGTCAAACAGGTATGAAATTTAATGCTGCCTGCTGGTTGTATTGTGCAGGAATATTTGGCAGAGTGACAGCTGTATGTGTTTTCCTGTGAAAGCTGCCCACTTAACGCACAGTGAAAAACATTCAGTGTTTTCCCTTTTGTTTTCATTATGTCTTAGTTTCTTTACACGGTGAGATATCTAAGATCTCCAGGGATGATTATCTTCATCTAATATTAAAGCAAGATTAATTGACCTGTGTATTGGAACCTTATGTATCAATATCAATAAATATCAAAATGATACTTTCAGCTCAAGAATGAAAAGCTTCCTTTTCTGGAGTGAAATCTCAAGAGGCAGAAGATATTAGTAGAAGACACTCATAAATAGCATGTGTTTTCCGTGTATGTTTCAGAATTGCTAGCAAAATTTATGACACGCAATGCCAGATTATCAGCTCTTTCCAATGATTTTCACCCAGTTTAGCTCAGAAGGAAGCTGATGTTAAACTCTTACTTTTCAAGCTGGAGGAGACTTCCTGTGGGCAAATAAGCGCATTTTGGTCACATTGGTTTGCCTTCCCATTGATCAAAGGTTATTTATCTGTGAAATCAATCATCTCTTTGAAAGGAGAATCTGCTGATTATCTGTAAACATCTAGTAAAAAACCCAATACCTTAACTTAGTCTTTGCGAAGTGATAAGGTGGCCTTTTAAGAGCTGCTAGCTCAGAGTCATACCAGCATTTTAGTAGAAATACATTTCCTATGTAGTTTGACTTACTTTTCTTTCAACTTGCAAGGTCACTTCTGATTATACTTGTGTTTCAAAGGTATGAATTCTGTAGCTTTATTCAGAAAGCTAACCTAAACCGGTGAATTCTATGTAAATTAGTTTTCCAAGTCACGTTCCTGCACAGGAAGAAAGAACTAAGTTCATTACTCTTAAATGCTGTTTTCAAACTACTAGTCTCCTAAGCTTTTTGCAGCTGATTTTGATTTTTGCCTTGAAAATGTTGGTGGTTATTAGCTGCATTAAGAGATTTCTGTGAGCTGTATTACAACACGAGAGATGTCGTGGCCTGTTTAAGGGTGGGCGGGGTGGGTTTTTGTTTGTCAGTCTACCTTTTGGTTTTTAATGTTGCTGAAGTCTACAGTGAAGTTATGGTTACACAGTTGTTGCTTGACTTCCAATCTGTACAAGACAGTTGTATGAGGAATGGTTCCATGATGTTTGCTCTGATAGAATCATTTCCCAGTTGCAGGAAAGAGCAAGGTTATGGTAGACAAGTAGACTGTTTCCTTGTACAAGGGACTTGTTTAGATAGCAATTGCCTACATGCGAGGGCACTGCAGTGCAACACAATTAGACTGGAACTTGATGTGATTTTCCTGATGATCACAACTATGCAGGTACTCCACAGTCCTGTTCAAAATATTTTGGTTTTAATCAGTTTATTGGATTGATGTGCGTGAGGGAGTAGTAGATGTGCGTGTTATCTTAAATGTGAAAGCTGTATCATGTCAACACAAGTCTTTAACCGTTGTGCATTTTCAATTTAGAAAAGGCATAAAGCTGATAATGCGGTGAACAAGAAACAAACTCAAGGTAAGAAATTTTTTTAAGCCTATTAATTGTGGTTTGGGGGGCTTGTTTTTTGATGATTTGGGGTTTTTTTATTATTTTTGCAAATGGTAGTAATGTAATTTGAACTGCTGACAGGTAGTTGAGTGGGAAATTGCTTATACAAATTACTCCATAATTTGGAATCTACACAGTTTAAGTAATTTGTAGTCACATTAGCCCCACAAAATGGAGTATGTTCTAGACAGAGTTTGAGCTTCCTAAGTGTCTTCCTCTGTGTTTCTTTATGAGGTGATGTTGCAGCTGTTGAAAGATCATAATCACCACTATATTTAGTCTATGAAAACTCTATGCATTTCTCAGTACACAAATCGTAATTTTACTCAACCAGCAAATCTTGAATAATTTGAATTTTGAAAACTCTAGAATTGGAAGGAGGAGTTATAAAATGGAACTTTCTCTTCAACACTATGGATAAAGGTGAATGGAGCTTTGTGCTTCTGTTTTTAGTTTACCTGGTTATGAAGTTGATGTAATGGTTTTGCTTAGAGATAAGAAGGTGTTTAGCCAGTGTACCCAAACCAAAACTTTGGAATGTGATTTTTTTTTTTTTAAAGATGTTAATAAAGAAAGGAAATATTATTAAATCAGAGGATTGTTTTAGCTCAGAAAGTGAGGGTTATTTTAGCTAATATGTTCTAAACATGCTTGTCAGATAGGAAGTTCCAAGTCTGTCTTCCTACTTTGGTGCTCTTTAACTTTTCATGTCACCTGTTCTGAATTAAGCCTCTCTATGAAGAACTGATCCCCTTTTTATAAACAGGAGCAGAAATGACTGTCATGTGAATTTGATTGCAGAAAGTATGAAAAATACCACAAAGAGGAAAACCTTACATGAAATCTTACTTAAATACATAACAAACATAACCTTAATTTTTTTAGGAAGTGATACAGACGTTGACTAGAACAAGGCGATAAATGTATTGACTGAAAGCACTGGGAATAGAAATTTCCAGAGAACAGACTTGGAGAAACAGATAACCTCTTATCTATACATAAAAAATAAAGGGGAGCTTAATGTAGACATGCAAAAATCTTTCATCAAGCATTCCAAGCTTTTGAGATTGCAACCAACAGTTTTAGGTGGCAGTGAATCTTGAAATGCCTTTTCAGGTTTTGTTTGTGGTTTTGGCTTTTTTTTCTCCAGAGTGTATGGAGTTTTAAATTAATAAAAGACTTGTTTTACTGTCTTTCCTCCTCCTCCTTGCTTAACTCTCATTAGGCTCTTTGGTGACTGTTTCTAAAATTCTTGGATGTTCCATGCATGCAAAAGAGCATCTTGAAAGTATAATGAGGGTACATAAAATATTGCTAGCAAGGAGAAACAGTTTTTTAAGGTAATGCAGGATTTGCATAAGTACTACATTGATCCTAGTGTACTGTCAAAGCAGTATTTAAATCTATTGTCAAGTATAGTCTGTGGTCAAAGCAATAATTAAAAGGTTAATCAGTATGATACTCTCTTACTTTGTTTTCATGTATTCAACAGTTCTTTAGCCATGAAAAGTAGCAATGTGTGTAGTACTTTATAAATCCAGCTCCACCTTTGGTTGTCTTTTAAACATATGAAATTGTTAATGAAATGACATGTGTATATATAGATTCTGCATATGGGTTTCCCTTCGTCCGTCCCTTAAAGGCCTTCTGTATCTCAGTTAAGTAATTAACTTTCTAAATTTCCATTACTATAAAAAAACCTTTTGCAGAGGACTTGAATTTGTTAAGCTGCATTAAGGATGTTTTTTGTTACCTCAGGCTGGATACAGTGAGACACTCTGACATGATGAGATGTGCCTTTCTGCAGCGTGGTGAAATACTCTTCTGCAGGGCGGCTGGAGCACGCTTTTCAAACTTACTTGTTAGCAACACAAATGTCAAAGCCAGGCTGTAGAAGGCTTTATGGCACAAGTTGTCTAACTGTTGTGTAAAAGGTGTATAGCAACACCACCTCTTTTTTTTGAGTTTATGAGAAAACGAGTTTAATTGAATTTCAGTGTATGTTAATTGTGTTTAAAAGCTTATTGGATCAAGCTAGGGTTAGAGTACTTGAGATTTCAGGTGTCTTAGCATGTTTTCATGAGTCTGACTCATCTGTTCTGAGTTGTTTTTAACAGCTAAACTAGCAGGAAGCAAAATCAGAAAGAAAAGCTGACAATTTCCTTCCACTTAGTGGTTTAAACTGGCTCATCAGAGGGTCCAAAAACCACCAGACACAGCACAGGTTAAGCAGTGAGAGTATGCACCTTTGCATGGGTGAGGGCAGAGCAGGACCTTTGCTTTGCAGTGGCAGTGCTGTGTTAGGTCAGCTTGGCTGCATGTGAAACAGCCCCAGGATGTTTTCAGCAGTGCAAGTGCTTCTGCAGCCAGCACTTCTTAAGAAGCCCCTGGCCACCTCTGGCAGCTGATTTACATTTCAGACCTGCAGAACTCCGCCAACAATTATTTTGTTATAGTTATTTGTAATCATCTGGGTTGGTGCAAAATGTATTTTCACAAGGAAATGGAAGTAGGTGGTTGATGGCACAACTATCACGTCTTGGGTTGCTTAGGACAGTACTAGAGCCAGTTTTCACTCTGGATCTGTGGTTTTCCCAGTGAAGGGAAATGGTTTGTCAAAATAGATTTTGTGTAATCACAACTGATTGGTAAGACAGTCATTAAAATATCTTGCTTACTGTCTGAAAGGGAGACTGCTCCATTTACTATTGCCCTGAGCATGTCAGCACCAATAAATTTGAGGGAAGGAAGGGTAAGAGACTTTGTCTCTCCCTAAAGATCTATTAAGCAGGTTAGGTAACGACTCTCAGAAGTCATTGAGATACACAAGAAGAGAAGTCAGTCTGGATACAACCTTAGGACAGCTTAAATGTAAAGGTCATATGTATTTCCAGATTTTGATCCACTTTTTTTGAAATCAAAACATCATAAAATAAGAATCAAAACATCATAAGAATTGAATCCTGATCAGGTGCTTAGATAAGCATCCTGACAGTTTGAAAGCTAGGAGACACAGTGAAAGAGAAAATCTCTTCAGGTTATGTTTTCTTTTCATTTAATTTTATTTTTGTACATCAGTCTTCAATAGCTTTGTAACTGGTGCTAATAAAAAAAGTCACCTTTATTATTGTTTGATAACACAATCTTGGCCATTAACTGGCAAACAAGGAATGTTTTTTTTGTATCATGGTAGCAGTACTTCAAACTAGAGTATTGGAGCATGCTTGCAATATTAATTACTACAGCTAGGAAAAATCTATACTAAATCTTACACTAAATGGCATGGGTTGATTATGGGGATTTCCAATGTATTTATGGAGAAGATGTCTGTAATGGTCCTAAAGTTGTCTGACATGCCAGTAACAGTTAGTAAGAACAGCTAAATCTTAAGAAGCCTGCTGGTGACTTTTTATTCATCTATATTTGCATGAACCTCATTGATATTTGAACAGAGAAAAAATTCTCAAGTTAATTCCCCCTCCCCATAAATTTCATATCTTTTTTTCATTTGGGAACTTTTTATTTCTATTATTAATTTATTTTTGAAGACACCACATTATCATATAATCTGTACCAGGTTGAATTGGTTCACAAACCCTGAAAAATATTCTGATTGACATTGTGAGAAGATTCTATAGTACAAAAGCTGTTACGCAGAATATGTGCTGAATAATTGAAACACTTGATCTGAGTTTATAGGAGTAAAGCATGCTCTAAAATATCATCTAAATGAGCTGTGTCTGTATGGCTTTTCATAAGGATTCTAACACATACCTGTATACTGCAGTTAGATTGTACAGCTGGAAAATTCTCTTGTTTTTTTTCTGTTTTTTTTTCAGTACTACGAAATGGTGCATGGGAGATTGTCCACTGGGAAAAGGTGTGTGTTTATGTTGGTGACTTCTAGAGCATAATGCAGATTTAATATTTACTCTGTTTCTCCAAGTAATTGTGATTGATAATAATTAACTGTTATGATGAGAAATGTAAAATCTTTTTGTGTTTTAATTTTTGTTTGTTAATACCTATCTCTTAAAATATTTTTAAGTCAAGTCAGTTTTGATGGCATGCATCAGGCATAATTGCTGTTAAATGATGAGCTTTAAGTTCAGTGAAAAACAGCTTGAATAATATGATTGACTTGGGAATATTCACATATGGCAAAATTATACAGCTCTGCGCTATTATTTGATATGCCAAGGCATAAACCTGTTCTGGAAACTTGTTACCTTGTGTGTTTGCTGAACTTTGACTTAAACCATGTGAACTTTGAAGAGTGTTACTCAGTAGTTAGGGACAGGCTGTTAAGGGTAACTTTCAATGACTAAATGTTGTATTATCTAGTCCCTTAGTTTTATTGGTTTCCATACATGAAACCTGGAGCAAAATTTGACCCACCATACTTTGGAGACAAGGCTCAGATGAAATTGCTTTATATCTGTGGAGAAGCAGGGATAAGTTATATAACATGATGCAGCAGGACTGATCTTAGAGGAGATGAATTTCTTCTTTAATTCAAATCCAATCTTCCAATAAAATAATTTGCAGTGACTAGCAAAAAGAAAAAACTGCATAAAGGAGGTCAGAAGTAGGCCTATTAAAGAACAGATTTCCAAAGAATTGCAGTGACCTTTGAGTACCGAATACCTCTAGGTTTCTCTAAGTGTGTGAGTTTCTAACAGTCTTTCTAGCAAATTCAGCAGGTAAATATTTACTGTGCTTAAAACAAAGGGATAACATATTTTGTTTGAGACCATTAACCGATTCCCAGTTTTCTTTCAGGTAGATGTTGGAGATATAGTTATAATAAAAGGCAAAGAGTATATACCTGCTGACACTGTACTGCTCTCATCAAGGTAGAGATGCCCACTGATGCTTATAGTGTAGAGGCTGGTTTCTCTACCCTGCATTTATTTATTTATTTAGTTAGTTGTGATTGCTCCAAGGAAATAAGGAATAAACAGAAATCCTGCTCCTCTGAAACGTAATCTTTCATTGATTTGGGCTTCTATCATTTCAGGCAGTGTTTCTCTAAATTGTGACAATTACAGTTCTAAAATTCTGTTGGCCTTCAATTAGCTCCTAAGAAAAATTTAGTATATTATTTTGTTGTTGGCTATAATACCAAAAAAGGCTGATTCTCTGTCTGAAAATTGGACCATAACTGCCATATTTAACCAAGCTGGCTTTTTGATATGTACCTAACAAATTGCATCCTATGAATAAATTAAAATTGATGTATTTCAGGTAACAAAAATGTTTTTTAATGAATGTAGTCACCAGTTTGATAGTTGAATCAGGGAAGAAAAATGTGAACATGAGATGGGAACCATCAAATTAGCACTGTCTTTGAGCTGAACATTCACTTTTTTCCCTTTTATATAAATATATAAAATGAACAGTTTCAGCACTGAAAGCAATATTTAATTATGGCATGTGATGCTTGTCTGTTTTTACATGGACAATCAGAGGTTGTTTATCATCATTTCCTTGGACAGTTTTATTTAAGAAATCAACATAGTATGTGGAAGATCCACATTTTTCAACATCTATTTGATCAGGTCAACAGCATAGCCTAATTTTTTCTTTTTTAAAAAATTATTATTTAAATATCATCAATTGTATTTTGTTTTATTACTGTATGTTTACAATGCAATTTCCATATTTTTTTCTGGCACAAGTGGAAGTGTTATTGTAATGTGTATGATTATGGATTAGGTATAAACCCTCTGATTCCACTGAAGTTAAGGAATCCACTCACACATACAATTAATGAGGTTAGGATTTTACGCGTTTCTTTGATAAATTGTGGTGTAGGCTAGTATATCATTTATTCCATCTTCTATCTCAAAATTAAGTGTAGCTGTTTCTAAAACTCTTCTATTAAATTATTATCAAATATAAATTAGTTGCTAGATAATACTACAAATTTACCCCACAGTCTGTCTTCAGTATTAACGTTTGTCGTAACCTCAGATGGTTTTATATTGAGTATCCTCTATAAACATTTTACTTCTGCACATTGAGAAGCATTTATAATTTTTATTGGTGCTTCTCCACTAAGACTTTCATAGGCAGTGCACCGTGCAGCGAAGAACACTTGTTCTATTGGCCTCATAATACCTTCTGTCATGCTAACCCTAGTGTTTTGCAAGCAAAACTGATTACATCCTCTCAGAGCAGCTTCCTTATAATCTTCCTGATCAAGCTCCTAACCTTGAGTCTTTGCCTAGATGTCTTCACTGTTTTGCCCTTTTGGATTTGGAGGATGCTTGCATGGCAGTGTTCTCTGATTGTAGTTTACGCACAAGAAAGTACCAATTGCATGCAAAGCCTTTTTTCCAAGCCTCATCCCCTGCTGAAGGAATCTTACATCATGTGTTGATAAATTGAAATAATAATTAACTGCTACTGGACTTCTTAGGACTGTTACCTCTTACAAGCCTTGTCAGAATGCACTGTCCTAATTATGACTATTACTCACCTTGAATTTTTCTGTCAGATTTTCTTCCAGGATCCAGTTTGCAGTGAGAACTCTTTGAATCATAATTCCTTTTCTGGATCCAGTTTAGGCATTTCTTCCAGCTTCCTTCTTAGTTATATTACTAGAGTTGCGTTGCAGCCCTCCTTCCAGGAGAGAACCCTGTACTCCTACATAGCCTCTATTTGTGCCTGCATACCAGCATGTGCTCTCCACCTCCACCTGTCATCTCCATGGGGCCATGCATTCTCTGGGAAGACAGCCTCATCATTTTTGCTTTCCAGGTGTTTATTCATGCCCAATTCTATTTTAGGTTTCAATAGCAATGCAAGCCTCTGCCTGGTTTTAATTCAAACTAATATTTGGGATTTTTTACCAGCAATAACAGTTTCTGGAGAATAAGAGAATCTTAATTATTTTAGGAAGCTATAACCTCTTACAGTGGATGGATACAGATCTCTGAGACTTAATTCCTTTTGATTCTTGTTAGTTCAGTGTAAATTGAAATTTACAGCGCTGAAACAATCTTTTTCAGCATTCTGTGTAGAAACCTTCTTGTCACCTGACTTTTCTGAAAAGTTGATGGAAAATCTTTTATTGTGGCTTTTATTCTTTTAATTAATGTATAGAGTGGCTAGAAGCTTTGTCAATTGAGAAATAAGCATTTTTACTGTAAAATTTCAGTGTGATCCTCAACTTAAAATTGGTGCCTTACAGTAAGATAATCCACTTGAGTAAAAATGAAAATATTCTAGCTCTTTTCTTCCTGACCTGATTAAAATAGATTTTGAAAAAAAAAAAAAATGTCATCAGACATTTTAATTAACATGTATTGTTTTTATAATAATTTCAAACTCTGTCTTTTTGTCTTTGTCTATTTGTTTGGTTTGTTTTGGGTTTGTTGTTTTTGTTGTTTTTTTTTCCCTGTCACTTATTTTTCTGTTCTAATAATTTTCAAACTGGGATATGTAGGTGGCAGTAGGGGAAGTAGTGAAAGTGACCAATGGGGAACATCTCCCAGCTGATCTCATCAGTCTGTCATCAAGGTTAGAATAAACTGGTTGCATAGGATATGTGTACGTGGGTCCTCATATACCAAATATGAAGAACACTGCCATGTTGATAATCTTTGCTTTGGTGTGTTCACCTTTCTTCGTCAAAACCCAGACACTTAAAAAATTAGAAAGGGTTCGGTTGATGAAAATACAGATGATTACAGTGTAAATACGCAATAACACTCCAAGCAATGAAAATTTATTTCAGACCTCTTTGTTTTCATACTACCCCCATGAAATTTTATCAGGCAAGTTGTCACTGAATAAACACAGGCTAAAAGTATGTTTAATTCCTTAGAGTGAATTAAGAAGAATATAGAAATTTATCCCAATCCACTGTTTTCAGCAAAGAATACAGTTTAATGTTAGTAGGACTGGTGGAGGACCCTCTGCACAAACTTGGATGTTGCACAAACTCTGCTGCATGCACTGGCAAAAGCAGCACCCTTCTTGTGTATTGTGACAAAGTGCATGTTTCTTAGACACGTCAGCTTTATGCTCTTGTCTGCACTGCTACCGCACTTTGATTTTTCCCTAACAAATCAATGGGCCTGCCTTGATATCACTGTCACTTACTTTTTGAATTATCACTATCCGCTGCAGTAATTGTAATTATAATTAAGCATGTGTCTCACTTGAAACATCTTTGCTGCTGTAGTCTGGTTTAAAAGTGCTTCACAAAAATGTTGTTTGTTTTTTTTACTATTAACTAATAAAAAATGCTAGAATTGTAGTAATGCTTTATACAGGTGATTCCATCCAAACAATCTAAACAGAAGTTATTTACATTTTTAGAAAAGTTTGCCAAGAAGAAAATGCTAGCCTATAAGAAGTTTCTGGTTATGATTTGCCTCTTCTTAATGCTTTTGCTCTACAAAAATTTTAGAATAACCTACATAACTTTATCCTGTAAGCATTTTAAAGCAAAGTCCCATAGCAGCCACTGTTGCATTAAGAAAGCAATTTTTTAAAAAAGATTGCTGCTAGAAAGAAGGAAACTATTAGAAGTTTTAAAGTGGTGTGGAGACGAAGCATTTATTCTTTTAAATCGTAAGGGATTTTTAAGACTCCTCTGGTCCTTCACAGGATCAAAACTTCTTTGTATTGTAGCTAAAAGTAATGGTTGTTCTGTCCTCATGTCCAGAAAAAAGTTTCTGAGTGGAGTAATTCAGAAGTCCTGACGTGTTAGACCTGTTCTTGTTTACTATATACTTGCAGAAAAGTAATTTTGTCCTTCTATATCTGTGTTTTCCTAGTTAACACTTATGTAATTATGGAATCATAGAATAGTTTGAGTTGGAAGGGACCTTAATGATCATCTCGGTCCAGCCTCCTTGCCATGGTCAGGGACACCTCCCACTGGACCAAGTTGCTCAGAGGGTCATCCAGCCTGGTCTTAAATACTTTCAGGGGTGAGGTGTCCACAACTTCTTTGGTGATGGTTGTAATATGTTTTAAAACCTGAAAGTATTTTATGAAATACCGCTGTGTTACACATCAAAAAACTGTATTGAAAGTGCAGTAACCTGTATCTAGGCCGTTATCTAGTGGAGTCCCTCAGTGGTCAGTACTAGGACCAGTACTATTTAATATATTCATCAATAACCTGGATGAGGGAACCGAGTGCACTGTCAGCAAGTTTGCTGGGAGGAGTGGCTGACACACCAGAAGGCTGCGCTGTCATTCAGTGAGACCTCGACAGCCTGGAGAGTTGGGTGGGGAGAAATTTAATGCAGTTCAACAAGGGCAAGTGTAGAGTCTTGCATCTGGGAAAGTACAGCTCCAGGTACCAGTGTAGACTGGGGACTGACCTGCTGGAAAGCGGTTTAGGGGAAAGGGACCTGGAGGTCCTGATTGACAGCAAGATGCCCATGAGCCAGCAATGTGCCCTTGTGGTCAAGAAAGCCAATGGCATCCTGGGGTGTATTAGAAGGGTCAACAGAGGTTCTCCTCCCCCTCTATTCTGCTCTGGTGAGGCTGCATCTGGAATATTGTGGCCAGTTCTGGGCCCCTCAGCTCATGAAGGACAGGGAACTGCTTGAAAGAGTCCAGCACAGAGCCACAAAGATGATGGAGTGGAAAGGCTGAGGGAGCTGGGTCTCTTTAGCTTGGAGAAGAGGAGACTGAGGAGTGACCTCATTAATGTTTATAAATATATAAAGGGCAAGTGTCAGGAGGATGGAGCCAGGCTCTTCTCAATAATGTCCAACAATAGAACAAGGGGCAACGGGTGCAAGCTGGAGCTTAGGAAGTTCCATGTAAACATAAGGAAAAACTTTTTCTGTGGTGAGAATGACAGAGCACTGGAAGGGGCTGCCCAGAGAGGTTGTGGAGTCTCCTTCACTGGAGACATTCGATACCCATCTGGATGCATTCCTGCATGATCTACTCTAGGTTGCTGCACTGTCAGGGGGGTTGGACTAGATGATCTTTCAAGGTCCTTTCCAACTCCTAACATCCTAACATTCTGTGATTCTGTAACCCTTTTATCACTATGTCAGATAGATATAGTAGTCAAGTAGCAATGTTCTGCATAAGCTTAAATATTTTAATTTATAAAAAAGCTTTTTAAATTGCATAAAGAGGACAGATACTAAAAAACTGTATTAGGTTGTCAGGATTTAGACTTCTTGTAAAGCGTTCTCTCATAAAAAAAAACAAACATTTTTCATGTCTAAGCTACTGCTGTTCAGTAGTAGGCACAACATTTGTACCTGTATCTTAATCTCATGTAAAAGATAGAAAATTTACTATGTACAGCATTTTTAACAGTTTAATCTTAGGTAGATAGGTTTTGGCAAACTTTTCTGAAAACGCAAACTACAGTTGGTTTGACAGATTTGGCTGTAAATTATTCTACCTGTGGAAGATTTGATAAGAAAAAAAACTGATTGCATAAATAGCTATTAAAAGATTATAGAACGTTAATGGATTTTGTCATTATGACTTAAAATTAAGGACTTTTTTTTTTCTTAATAGTGAACCACAAGCTATGTGCTACATCGAAACATCTAACTTAGATGGTGAGACAAACTTAAAAATTCGACAGGTAGGAATTTCATTTTTTTAGAATATTGCTAATATTATTTTAATCTATTATTACTTATAAAACCACATTTTATGACTTTAATGGCTATTTTAGAAGACTGAAATTTTTAGTAATTTGAATAAAAAGCTGCAAGTTTTTGTTCAATTAATTAAGTGAAAGGAACAAGTGGTTACTCCTTAGCCGTACCTTGCACGTCATTTTAGGTCTTTTCCTTGGAAAAATAGGTGGAAAGAGTTGTAGTTGAGTATTACTTTTGTTTTTAGAGGATAGATGAGGGAGAAGCACTGCAGAAAGAAGCTGGTAGTGCCAGTATTGCCCTTGAAGGACAGGTAGGGGATAAGCAGTTTTTGACTGAGTGTGCTGTCTCTATGCAGGGACATGCTTGCTAGGTTAAGGGTTATGACCCTGTCTTCATCATGATGTTTTGAGAATCCAAGGTGCCTTTTTCACTGTCTGCATCATCCAGCATTGCAACAACAAAGTGTAGCAGTCCCTTTCGTATTTTTTCTTAGGGAGACTGACTTTCTAGTTTTGCACTATCAGTTTTATAATACACAGATTTTTGTATTGGAAAGTGATTTTTAATATTATGCGAAATTTATTTTATTTACAGGGCTTATCACTAACTTCAGACATAAAGGACATAGAAAGCTTGATGAGACTTTCAGGCAGAATTGAATGTGAGAGCCCAAACCGACATCTCTATGACTTTGTTGGAAACATCAGGCTGGATGGGCATGGGTATGTAAATCTGAGGAACAACATCTTATTAGATTCAATGTAACAGTAGATAGCTATATGTTGTTAAGCTATTGAAGTTAAAATGTCAATAGTAAAATCTTTATGAAGACGAGAGAGGTAAACATTTTTCTGATACATTCTTTATTAGACTTTATTCATTAAAAAAACTTGAGGGGTAAAAACATACTTCTAATGCCTACAGCTTGAGTTTTTATACTAGTTGACTTTCATAAAGCAGTAGATATTAATAATAGAAGGGAGTGCTAATCAAATTCTAATAGTTCTGGAATAGGAACCTAGTAACTCACTTCTTAAGCATCTCATTCCATCCCTACTAAGTTTCTATTCTAGAAGCTGATTAGAAGTAGTTTCCTGTCTGTTTTTTATTTGTTGTTGCTTTCTGTTTATCTCACTCTGGAGTGGAACTGAGTCCATCACTATATACCTTAAATTTTTCTAATTTGCTAATTGAAGGATGTTTAATACCTTAGCTTACCGAAAGTATGTTTCTGTAAAATTGGACAGCCTCAGAGCATTTATGACCTACATGCTTGTAGAACTGCTTCACAAATTCTTAAAATGCTTAAGTGCCTACCAAATATTGGTATTTGGAGTTTTCTGTGGTTTTAAAATGAATGTGATTTATTAGGGGTATAAAATTCGTTACTAAATCCAGAATTGTTGAGTCCTTCATTCCCAAAGATTTACAGGATTTCATTTTTATTTGGTGGGCATTTATTTCTCCATATACAATATTGTTCATGTTTGTGGTTTTCGATGGATACATATAGTACTAACTAATGATTAAATACCTTTTTTATTTTTCGTATTCCATTCTTTATTTACTAATTTTTTTACAGATGCATTCCAGGAGTTTTCAGTCGCAGGAGTGTGAATCTATTAAAATTCCACTGTACTTGTCATTAAGAAGAGAAAAGCATTTACCTGTAATTCTTCACTGAAGGTAATAGTTATAATAGATCCACACATTCATCCCTCCTCCCTGGCTAGAGAGAAAAACGTATTTTTCTATTTAATTATTTATTTTTAAAATACTGGTTTAAAAAAGACACATTGAGTGTGTTGATGGCTGTTATGCTTCAACAATGTATAGGAGCTCGCCATCTGCTGGTCAAGCAGTTTGTCATTTGAGAAATTCAAGTTTTGGAATATTTTGAATGTAGTTCTGGTGCACTAGCATAGTTCCCAAAGTGTGGCTCTAATATAATACTTACCTTCAGTGAAAAAGAATTACAGGTAAGTAACTCTTTTTGGATCCTGACCTTATTTCCAACATCCCTGGAAAAATCAGGGATGAGTTCTCTTTCTGCTTGTTTTAGAGGTAGTGCAGATTCATCTCTTATTTATTCAGATCCTTTAAGAACTGCTTTTCAGATTACGTAGATGCATCAGTTGTGATTTCCACGTTATCCGCCACCACCTTAACATTTTTGCAGAAGCAAGGGAGGATACTGAAAATGTATCTCCTGCTTCTTTCTTCTTCCTCTTTAGATAATTCATTGGACTGCCATAAAGTCTGTATCTCATTGATCTTTTCAGTCTTTTTGCCTTCATGGGAAAGCAACGTAAAACAACCAGAGGTTCTTTTTGTTTGGGGTTTTTTTTGATATTCACTAGTCACCTTGCCTTTTACCTATATCTGTGGACCTAAAAGAGGCCAAAAAAGTTTGCTCAGCTTTTCAGTGTGTTAACTCTTATCTCTGAAGTGGTGTAGTTCTTTGTTGTGCTCATGAATATACAGAAGCGTGTCATTTGGTTTGAAGCAATGAAGACAGTTAGCTAAAGAAAGAAGAAATATTATTTAGCCTGGATACATTTGAAATTATGATTAGATAATGAGTCCAAGAAAAAGGGTGAGCAAGTTTAAAAACAAGGGCAAATATTGGTTATCCAGACCTAAAATAAATGTTTTCCTGAAGACATTCTCTAAGAAATTTTAGGGTAAAGAATGAAGTATGTTTGTTAAAAGAAAACATTTGGATATGTAAGTTTTCAAATGTGTCTTAGTTAGTATTAGTTCTTAACATAGCCTTGACAACCCTGGCAGAAAAGTATGCTGAAAGGGTATTTCCCCACTGAGAACATCCCTTACCAGATATAACCCAAACATATTGCTGAGGAGCCATTAGTTATGTAGCATACAAGAAAAATCAGATGAATTGGAGCAGTTTTGAGAAGTCCTGAGGCCAGAGCTCTGTCAAGTCGTTGTACCATCACCCCATTTAGAGTGTTGGGTAAGATCATCAGCATGACACATGGCAGATCTGTGCTTTTTATCTCCCTGTTGTTTTTTGTTGTCTGTTTTCATTTCCTTGGTCTGTGCAGCAGTTCTGCTAAAGACAACTCCCACTGTCTGCCAGTCCTAATTCTTTCCCGATTATCTTCCCAATAAAGACCCTTGAGGGTAAGTTCCTGTCCCAGATTGGAGAAGGGTATGCATTTGAGAGCCAGTGTCCTAATGGAAGAAAGAATCAATGGATCCCGCATATTCTTCAGCTGTTAAAAAGGCAAAAACAAAGAGGAGGATCGGGAAGTGGCACAAAGTCTTATAACTCACCTGGCTCTTCAAGGAGTACAAGAATTAAGAGTGGAAGGTTTTGACTTCTGCCTTCCTAAACACTCAGGTGTTGGTAGAAGGAACAGAAAGTCTTTCGACATTCCAGAGAAGGTCCATAGGTGAAAAGGATTCCAGTTTATCTGGGGGGAACTTTAAAAGTAAATTCCTCTGGTTATATAGCTTTTATCTTCTGTTACTGTCTTATTAGTGTTAATAGACTAGAAGAATCTTACTATTCTTGAAATGACATGTAATCCATTCCTTAACTGAAATGTTTATGTATCATACTGATGGATGGTCCAAAACCTTTAGAAAGATTCTGATCCAGGAATGCAAATAAATAAATATAAGTGCAGAAGAAGTCTTTGACAACAGCAGGAGTCCCTCTTAATGGTTCTTGTGTAATTCAAACCCTAGAAATTCCTTTCATACTAGAGAGGACATTTATTCTCTTAATTTTGCCATGATGTGAACGCATCTCAATTACAGAAGCAGGAGAGTTCAGATTTAGAAAGCAAGTACTTCTCAGTGTGCTTTACATTGCAGTTTTCTTCTCCAATTCCTTCTTTTGAAGTGCCTGCACCTGGAAATTATTTTCCATGCCAATATCATTCAGCTTTTCAGTTGCTGAAGCATGCTAACTTGGTGGGCAGAGTGATTCCTTAAACAGGCAGTATGGCCTCTGCTAGTTTCCTAGAAAGTAAATGGACTCAGTTGTAGTGGTGTGGTGTTTATTTGTTTGGCTTTTACAGAAAAGCACTCAAATGTTTTTTCCAGATGATTTTTTTTCCCAATTACTGCAAATTAACATTGCACTGTAAATTCTAGGGGAGGAAGAACATGTTATTTCCTCTTTTATTTGCACTCTTTGAATCTTAAAAACTTGTGTATGAGAGGAGAAAGGGGGACATGACAAACGAGAAAAAATTATCACCTGAAAACTCACTCACTGAGACTGACTTTATGCTCTTTGTGCTACCAAAAATGTTACCAAATATCATGGCTACTTCAGACTCTTTATAGCGCATATATATACATATATATCTCAAAAGATGTAGTTACTGTTGTTAAGCACTTTATTTGTAATCTTCATAATGTGTTGGTTTCAAACAACTGTGGAGATAATAGTTTTAGTTAAGAATGCCAAACACTAGAGCACTATTGACAAATCTGAAGTACTAGCTGGTATTAGAGAATCATAGAACATTTTCGGCTGGAAGAGACCTTCAAGATCATCGAGTCCAACCTTTTCCTAGCCCTAACAACACCACTGAAGTATGTCCTCCAATGCAACATCCACCTGCCTCGTAAACACCTCCAGGGATGGTGACTCAACCACCTCCCTGGGCAGGCTGTTCCAATGCCTGACAACCCTTTCAGTAAAGAAATGTTTCCTAATATCCAACCTGAACCTCCCCTGGTGCAATTTAAGTCCATTTCCCCTTATGCTGTCACTCACCACTAGGGAGAACAGACCAACCCCCACCTCACTACCACCTCCTTTCAAGTATTTGTAAAGAGCAGTAAGGTCTCCCCATATCTTTGGGAGATTAGGGATATGTGGTGATACTGTATCTTTATTGTCCATAGATAAAATGAAGTAATAAGTAATAATTTTGCAAACTTAAATTGCTGGACTTGCTTTAAACTGTCAAGTTTTCTCTCTGTCAACACTCCCAAGAAGTTAACTTTGAAAATTAGATTCCTAGCATACTTGAAGTAATCACCTAAATTTTGAGAAATTAGCTAATAACAACTGCTGGTTACGCTTATTCATTGATGTTGATATGTTTTAATGCTAAAATACGAAACTCCTTCCTTCTAGTACTGTTCCACTGGGATCTGATCAGATTCTTCTACGAGGAGCTCAGTTGAGAAATACTCAGTGGGTTCATGGGATAGTTGTCTATACAGGACATGACACAAAACTTATGCAGGTTTGTCACTTGGATTTTCTCTAAATTATCTGTTTTGTTACCGTACTGTGCCTTATTGTTACCTTCTGTGCTGTGTAAACAGCACAGAAAATCCTTTCAGAAAACATTGACTAGATTCAATACAGTAATTAAAATGTCAGTAATAGATCGTCTTTCTTACGACGTAAAAACAATGAAAATTAAGCAATTTCTTGTTGTTATTATTATTAGTCACTTTAGCCACAGAGTATTTTTTCCACTAGTAAACATACTTGTTGATTCTGTTTTGTAACTTGTGTTTTAAAAACTTTTATTAGCAAGTTGGATCATTATAGTTTGCCTGTTCATCTTTTTTTATTTTTGACTGCTCCTAAAACTGTCCTCTTGTGGAGCTTTTTTTCAAGCATGAAGGTAAGCATTCTTGTCAGAAAACAAAGTGAAACTATTTACAAAATGAGGAGGGAAGAGAACCATTCTCAGATGATGAAATTACTTTTTTGTAGTGCTGTTTGAAATATCAAACCTGAGATGCATTTGTTGAGAAGAGATGCTTTCAGATTGGTTATGCATGTCTTTCTTACTGCTTAGTTTATTGTTAGTGACTGCTGTTATGAGTGGTTTGTGTGATTAAACTGCTTGTGACACAAATTTAAAGCTCTAATTCATGGATTTATAAGATTTTCTTTGCTGTTGTTCTTTTGAGTGAAACGGTTATGCCATTTATGGTGATGATACCTTTGGAAATATTTAGAAAAAGATACAGTAACGTGTAATTCTAAAAGCGAGAACTGTGTGTACCTCTTCTGATATTTAGTAGCCACTGTTGGTTTTTTGTCTTTTGCAGAATTCAACAAGTCCACCTCTTAAAATGTCTAATGTGGAACGAATTACGAATATTCAGATTTTGATTCTGTTCTGCATCCTTATTGCTATGTCTTTGATCTGCTCTATTGGTTCAGCTATATGGAATCGAAGGCATACTGGAAGAGACTGGTATCTTGATCTGAATTGTAAGACGTAAAATATTAATATTTTAGTGTTCGGCTATCTTTTATATTTGGAAAGGAGGATGATTACCATCCTTTACACAGTGTAGTTTTATCATTATTGGTTGTTGACTAAAGTCATTAGGCTATGTATATCACAGTAAGTATTAAATTTACCTTACTATGCCATCTGAGCTCCTGCTAAATTCAGGAAGGGGAGCTTTATTTGCCTCTACATCTCTTCAGCTCAGCAAGGTCTGTATCAGCATTCCAGTGGTATAAACAGCTTCCATGACATCAGACTAAAGCCGTTTTCAGCTGTTGCCAATGGATTACATTTAAAGCTGCAGAGACTTTTCTGAATTTTTAAGCTCCCTCATTCCAGGAATTGATGTTGTGGCTTTATAATTTATACTATACAGGAATCTAACTAATTATTGGCTGCCGACACCAGCTCTTAGCAGACTGCTTCTAAAGGAGATAAAACAGGCACAGAAGATCTCATTTAACATATACTGGATAGCTGTACTCATGGTGGATGCAAGGCAATGTGATGCTATATGGGCCTTTCACAGCAGCGTGTAATGCACTGACATAATTTGACCTTCGGGGGAAGTTTTCATTATGTTTTGTGGTCAGTTACTCATGTTTTCAGGATTTCTTATGGTAGGCCTACAGCGTTTTTCACTTAGGCAGTAGAACCGAAACTAGACTTAGAATCATAGAATCATCAGGATTGGAAGGGACCTTGAGAGCATCGAATTCCAACCCCCTTGCCATGGGCAGGGACACCTCCCACTACATCAGGTTGCCCAGAGCCCCATCCAACCTGGCCTTAAAAACTTCCAGGGATGGGGCTTCCACCACCTCTCTGTACAACTGTTCCAGTGACCCACCACCCTCATGGTGAAGAACTTCTTCCTAACGTCTAATCTAAATCTACCCTCCTCTAGTGTGAATCCATTCTCACTTGTCCTATCACTACCTGACATCCTAACAAGTCCCTCCCCAGCTTTCTTGTAGGCCCTGTTCAGATACTGGAAGGCCACAATAAGGTCTCCTCGCAACCTGCTCTTCTCTAGACTGAATAATCCCAACTGTCTGTCTCCATAGGAGAGGTGCTCCAGCCCTCTGATCATCCTCATGGCCCTTCTCTGGACACATTCCAGCACGTCCATATCTTTCTTGTAAAAGGAACTCCAGAACTGGACACAGTACTCCAGGTGGGGTCTCACAAGAGTGGAGTAGAGGGGCAGCATCACCTCCCTCAACCTGCTGGCCACATTTCTCTTGATGCAGCCCAAGATACGGTTGGCTTTCTGGGCTGCAAATGTGCACAGACGGCTCATGTTGAGCTTCTTGTCCACCAGCACCCCCAAGTCCTTTTCTTCAGGGCTGCTCTCAAGCCATTCACTGCCCAACCTATATCGGTGCTTGGGATTGCCCTGACCCAGATGCAGGACCTTGCACTTGGTCTTGTTGTATCTCATGAGGTTGTCATGGGCCCACCTCTCCAGCCTGTCAAGATCCCTCTAGATGGCATCCCTTCCCTTCAGCGTGTCAGCCGCACCACACAGCGTGGTGTCATTGGCAAACTTCTTGAGGGTGCACTCAATGCCACTGCCCATGTCGCCAACAAAGATGTTAAACAAGACTGGTCACAGTACTGACCCTTAAGGGACTCCACTTGTCACCAGCCTCCACTTGGACATGGACCCATTGACAGACACTATTTGAGTGCAGCTGTCAGGCCAATTCTTTATCCACCAAGTGGTCCATCCATCAAACCCATGTTTTATGAGCTTGGAGACCAGGATGTCATGCGGGACGGTGTTGAAAGTTTTGCTCAGGCCCAGGTAATTGATGTCAGTTGCTCTTCCCTTGTCCATTGATGTTGTGACCTTTTCATAGAAGGCCACCAGGTTTATCAGGCATGATTTGCCCGTGGTGAAGCTGTGGTGATTGTAGCCAATCACCTCTTCATTATTCTTCTACCTCAGCAGTGCCTCCAGGAGGATCTGCTCCATGATCTTACCAGGAACGGATGTGAGACTGACTGGCCTGCAGTTCCCTGGATAATCCTTTTTTCCCCTTTTGAAACTGGGGTTATGTTTCCCCTTTTCCAGTCAGTGGGGACTTCACCGGCCTGCCATGACTTTTGAAATATAATAGAGAGCGGTTTAGCAACCTCATCTGCCAGTTCCCTCAGTACCCATGGGTGTATCCTGTCGGGTCCCTTGGACTTGTACGTTTTCAGACTTCCTGCTTCTGAAACAACAGTCTTGCTTACAAAGAAAGCTGCAAAGTAGGGACTATGGGATGGTTTGGTCAGTTTTAAAAGAAAATCTTAGAATTCTAATTTGAAGACAATCTTCTAAAGTTTCTGTGGAACAAAAAAATTACCTTCATTGAGAACTTTGCTTCTCTTCTTTTTGATGCTGAGGGAGAAACTTTGTTTTTTAAAACAAGAAAAGGAAGAAACTTTTCTTTCATATTATCGTCTTGAAGTAGAAAAAAAAATGATATCATAATGGAATATTGACAATTTCTAGTAATTATATTACTGGAAGGATTGCATTAGGTTTACTTCCATTATTTATTTTTCATCTGATTCTTCTTTTCAATGTAGGTGTGTTTTTTTCTGTTATGGAAAATGTAAAAGTTTTCAGAATACAGTGGTTAGCACAGTAGTGAGACAGTTCAGAAGCTTTTGCTTTTATTCCTGAAAAAAAGAAACATGATGTAGTGGCCATTGATATTTTGTGTGTTCTTCGAGTGAATATCCTTGTCCGTTTATTTTCTGATATATGCCCCATGATTAAATAAAATTGTGTGCATTTTGTAAGGTATGCCCTTTAAGGCTTCATTCAGCTCATAGTTGCTCTTATACCAGATAGTCTTAATATGTAAGAAGCATTTTTTTCCCCTTTCTCTTTAGTTATTTAATTTTTATGTGGTAGTGAAACAGGTTCCCAGCAATGCCTCATCTTTCTGAATGCTGTTAGTATTTAATTAGTACAATCTGTTGCCTGTGTATGATTTAAGAGTGATAATGTTAACAATAAATATCGGAATATTATTTTATTTATAGGTAGCAGTAAGTATCAAACTTCATTTAATCTCGATAGTCATTACTGAGGATATCAGTGTCATGGTGAATGTTAGCTCTTCTACTTCATTTGACACTGAAATTGGTATTAATGAAAGTATCCAAAACCTACTCTCTTGGATCTTAAAGTAGCAACCCGATCTGCATTCCATAGACAGTGGAAAGGTGTGTCTGAGGCAGTTGGAGAGGTCTTTGAATACAGACAGGCAGGTTACGTCTTTTACCCTTTTGCTGTACTGGAGAACAGACTGCTATCTCCAATTTGCAGCCTTTCTGAGGTACTACTGCTAGAGTTACCTAAAATTTTAAAAGGTAGAAGTTGTATAAAACTGCTTCTTATATATGTTAATAGTATCTTTTTTTCATGTGATGTGGATTTACTTTTTCCACAGAATTTTGGTCAGTTGGAGGAGGGGAATAGGAAGGTATGAGAGTGGATAGAGAAAAAATTAATTCCCCTTCACATTTCCCCCTTTAAAAATGTAAACTCTGAGATTTAGAGTTTAGAATCCAGTTACTATATACAGATACTCTCAGATTATGATCTTAAAATATAGCAAAAGAGGAAATGGCTGGTAAGTTTGCTTTTTCAGAAATTGGAAAAGATGGCAAAGATCTCTAAATTTGACCTGTGCTTTATTGTAAAGATCCTTAGCTCTTATGAAAGTCATGGTTATAGGCAAGTGATATTGTAATTCGTTCTCAAGTTTATTCACAAAACATTTTTAAAATCAGCAGTTAATGCAATAATGTGAAAACACTGTATATACATACTTGTAAGTATGGTCTTAATATTTATTTTTTTT
>VWZK01014237.1:96319-137054 GCA_013396935.1 Baryphthengus martii | reverse complement strand
TTTTTTTTTTTTTTTGGCAGATGGTGGAGCAAGCAACTTTGGACTGAATTTCTTGACTTTTATCATTCTCTTCAATAATCTTATTCCAATCAGTTTGTTGGTTACACTTGAAGTTGTTAAATTTATCCAGGCATATTTCATAAATTGGGTAAATATTATTTTTACAATATGCATTGACTTCTAAAATCAAGTGGTTTACAAGTAAGTGAAATGATTGCTTGTCTATGTGTAATTTTTTTCAGGCTTTTTCTTAGTGTAAATACTTAAGTATGTGGTTTATTTACTATTCCTGGAATCTGAGAAGGTAATAATGAGTGGTTTTATTTAGTGTTTTTATATCTGCACCAAATTGCTGTTTTGGAACATGTTTTAATGTGCTCTGTACTTTCTCAATATTTGATTATCAGTTTGATTTTTTAAAATTATTTTCTCACAAAGCCAGTGTCTGTTAGTATTATCTCTTAGAAAATATATGAAAATCATTTTGACATTTTTTCTTAATTAATTAAACGGGGAAAGAGAAGGGTTTGCTCTGTCTAGGGTGGGGGTGAGGTATTTTCCTTAAAGCCATGGAAGTGCTTTTATTAGCACGCTTTCAATTTTTTCAGGTATGAATTAATCATGCTATACTGAGCTCTTTTAATCTTGGTTTCTTGATCAAATGTGTGAATTAGATTTGTTTGCGTGAGATATGATGACATGCAAACATAGATAAAAGCATACGTGGAGTAGCAGGTGAAGTGTTTGCTTTGTTTTAAAAGTTAAATATTTTTGTGAGCAGTCAGCTGGGTTGATTTCTTCATTCTTTTGTGCTATAACAAATTGTTGATAAATTAAAGGAAGAATTTCATTTGCTCTCTGTCCTGTATTCTAAATAAATACTCAACAAAGGCTCACTCATTTTGAATGTTTAGATTTGGAACTGTTTCTAAACAAATCTGAAAGACAGTTTTAATTTTTGTTCTCTCCATTTAACATCACAATGATTTATTTGTCTTTAATTGATCTTAATAGGGGATTTTGGACATTTATTACCTTAAGCACTGTCCTTATGTGTGTGCATATCATAATGGTATGGAGAGGCTGGTCATCTGCAATCTGTGGCACTACGTTGCCATACTTCACAATGCTTTAGTCTTTCACTGTATAGAAAAAGAAACTATTGGGGATTTTTTTCACAAGTAAAAGAAAACAAATTAGAAACCCCAGACAAACAAGAAACCCCAACACTTATAATGTACCATATATTTATTGTGTTACCTGAAATTCATCTTGAGGTTTCTTTCTCAAAGTGTATTTGTCCTGCGTGCAATGTAAATACGGAAGACTGACTTCTCCAAGTGTTACAGTGCAGTATTTCTGCTTGCTTGTTGCTAAATCTGTTTTAGATGCATGAGTACGACAGTTCATCAGTAATACAGATCACTGAAAATAATCAGGGTGAAATCTCAGAAAATCGTATAGTTTTTTGTTTAAAATTTTTCTCCAGGGTCTCTTGGAAGTGATCTGAATGTGTCTGTGGGTACCTATGTTGAAATAATCATAACTTGTATTCATGTTCCATCTACTTTTCTATACTTAGATTTTCAGTTTATGCAGTAGATTTCTTGTAATAAGTTATGGAAGACTAGTTTTAAAAATATATCCTTTTTTTTTTATCTATAGGACATTGATATGCACTATGAACCTACAGACACTGCTGCGATGGCTCGTACTTCCAATCTCAATGAAGAGCTTGGACAGGTAGAAAAAAATTACTGATTCTAACTCTGTGTATTGAAATTGTTCTTGTGGGTTTTCTTACAGTCTGAATTGTTAAAAGAATGTGGTCATTCATTCTGAAGAATTTATAATCTTGCCTTAGTCTTTACTTATTTCTGTTCTCTCCATTTTGTCAGATATATTGCAAAGTGGTTTTAAAAGTGTGGGAGTTGAATTTTTGAAACTGGTATTAAAATAATAAACACTGCTTTATGTACCAATGTGCATGTTGTAATCACAGAAGGTTGAAGTGTATCGTTAAAGTTAGAAAATCAGATGAATTCTGAGCGCTAAGACTGTTTGTGGCACAAATATTTAATCTCTGTATGTATCATATATCGTACTGTATATACAGTACCATAGTGTGCATCTTCAGTATGCAGGATATTTTTCACTCACTCTGCCTTGCTTGCAAGAGACAGTGGGTATGCTCTAGGATCGAATCATGGTTGTATACAGGCCCTGTTTTTTTACCACTGAAGTTTGGAAGTGTTGAGTGGAACAAGGGCTCATGACTGAATTAAGCCCTGGAAATTTGGGCTTAATTCCTCATTTTGGTTTTGATCTCTTTTTTAATGCTATAAAATCAGACAGGCTTTTTACAAGAGATCACTCTTTGTATACTCTTCATTTTATGGAAATAGAACTTTGTAGAAATGTGTCTGTGGCACAGGGCATGCTTTCATAAGCAGCATACGTTATGTTTGTTTGCTGTTTCAGCCAATTATATTTGCAGTCTTGCTTTAAATAAAGAAGCTAAGTGTTATGCTTTCTGTTGCACTAATTGATGATGGCAAACAGATTCTGTGGAAAAATATTACATGCTCGTTTAATTGAACTGTATTATGCACACAAGAATATGTATTCTTACATTTTCTAACCTAGAAGTTTTCATAACTGATTCTTTATTGCATAGGAATGTAAAAATTTGGATTTAGCTTTCCAAGAACAATAACTAATAGCATCATTTTAGCTGTATTGCAAACAGATCTTAGGGACTAATACCTAAGAGATCTGCCTTTTGGAAAAAAAATACCGGTAGTTGCAGGTTAACTTGTTCTGACATTGGTCTACATAGGATGGGGTCCTTGCGTACTGGGATTAAGAGGTCTGTGCACATAGCAGAAAATTTCGTTCTTTTGCTGGTTTTAAAGGGCATTACAAGCTCCTCTAGTGGGGAAGAGACTTGAATCTTGGCTTCTGTCTCATTTTACATATTCTATGTCTTCTCTGTCTAAAGTTACTTATTCACATTGCCAGACAAACTCCTTTTTTGTCTTGGACTTCCCTTTTTCATTCCTTAAGTTTCTTATAAAAATATCCTTCACCAAAAAGATCTAGTCAGACTTCCTGGGTTCTCCACTTTTAATTTTTTGACAGATTCTTAATTTGAGCAGATTTTTGTAGTGGGACAAAAGGACTCTCTGCTAACCAGAAGTATCTCCTCTGAAGTACAAGAGGGCTGCACGTGATGAAGTGAAGATTTCACCCAGGAGATCTTCAGATTTTAAGAAAGGCAAAACTTTGTTGGAAAAAAGGGTTGAGTTTTGTTAGCTGCAGTTCCTGCTTTCCCATTCTGCCCACACAAAAAACACAGTTTGAGGCATAACCTGGCATGGAAGATTCCTTCTAGATGCTGATTTGGTTGAGTCATAATCCCTCAGAAACCAATTCTTTAAACAGATGCTGAGTACATTTTGCTAATACATAGTCTTATTAGCTCTATGTATAATGCAGTTAATCCCTAGTTAAGAATACTGTGATTTATTTTTTTTTATGAGAAATAAATTTTAATTCATTAAAGTTGAAAGTTACCTTTGACCAATAGAACCTTTATTTCATCACAAACCACTCAATTTCTTCATATATTAACTTTTTTTCTTAATATTAGGTTTGAACTAAATTTAAATATATCACAGATACATGAATTTCAGCTTCAATTCTTAAAATACTTTAACTAGTAGGTTCTGGAGGGAAAGGGTTTAAGATGTTAGGGAAGTAGGAGAACTGAAGTTAGGTAGAAAGGAACGTGTTTCTTTTATTCCTGCAACTTGATATTTATGCACTGTTAGGTTTATACTAATGTTTTGGCTTTAAGAAGATATTTCTAGGTCAGAAAGAGGGATTACTTTTCTTTTACCATATTGTTTTCTGTCAGAAATAGGATGTTTTACTAGTAAAGCCATTGGCCTTCACTAGTTTCTTGCATGTCAACAGCATGCAGTTAAGTATACCGCCATGTGCTGAAGCTTAAGCTTCCTAACATCTCAGTTGATTGCTGGGTTTGGACACGGGCACCAAGACTGTGCATCTGCCACATTTATGTACTGTATCTTTTTTTTTTTTTTTTCCTATAAACTATGAAGGTTACAGATCTGGTTAAAATAATTAGTGTGGTGATGCTCATGAATTGTAGTAGATACGTAAAGAACTACTAAATGTTTTTATCTTGAATTTTTTTCATTCGTTTAGGTCAAATACATATTTTCTGACAAAACGGGTACCCTGACATGCAATGTCATGCAATTTAAGAAGTGTACTGTAGCAGGAGTTGCTTATGGGTAGGTATTTTTATATACTTTTATATGTGTGCCTTTCTTTTCCTCTGCCTGTACATATGTACCATGCATTAATACTACAGTGAAAATAAACTTTGACCTGGCGATATCCACGACTAGGAGTCAATTTGTTTGTGATTATGAAATCTTACTTATAAGAGGTATTATCACTTCAGTCATGACATCTCTTTTTTCGGAAAGGAACAAAAAGAAGTTTAGATACCAAAGGCTTACTGCTGTAGCACAATTTCAGTATGCATACTTTTTCTATCTCTTAGTCTGTTTAATGTTGTTACTAAAAATGTGTTCCCTCATACTTGCAAAAACTTGTATCATTGTCCATGCTTCATGTTTTACGTAGGCACGTGCTTTTGCACTAAATATTATGCAGAATGAACAAGAATTATAATGATGGTACAGTACTATAGCCGCTATCTAAGTGTCTTTTATGAATATTTTTATAGTGGCATAACTCTACATATCACTGTCAGTATCAAGAAATCTCTACAAATAAATGCAGACAAAGCATTTTGCTACTTGTTTGTCAGCAATTGCAGCCATCTCCTTCAACTGAGTTTGCAAAAACCTCCAATTTGTAAGGCTGTTTACTTGAAAAAAATTAATTACAGCAATAAACAGAGCAGAAGCACCTATATCGTAAATACTAGTGTGGCTTACCAGTATGTAAGGTGCTGGACCTGGGCTGATCTCAGAGCATTCAGTAGCAGATAACTAGACACTTCTAGAACTGAGCAAAGCTCAGGCAGAGGTTATGAAATTTATTGCTGGGGTTGTGCTAAAGCTGATGATTTGGCTTTTGTGGCTTCATCATTTGGATCTTTGAAAATTCTAATTTTTTAATATAATCTAGGCTTTCCATTTTGAGAACTCTTGATCCTTGATGCATTAACCGTGCATTACTGATGCTTTTTTTTTAATTAGCAGTTGTAATAAAATACAGTTCTAACCCTGGTATTTCAAATATGTGTATAAATGCGTGTGTGTGTGTATATATATAGGGCTCAATGTCAACCTCGTGAGCTAATTTTATGACTGCAGAGAAACTGCATAAAACTGAAACTCATAAAACTGAGCTAGCTGTTTTCAAATTCTTTGTATACCGGTTTTTAAAGATAAAAATAAATTCATGATAATGACATTTAAGATCAGTATTTGCTATTTGGTTCATTATATATCTTCATCTGAAGTTGATATAGCACAAAGTCTAAAATTTCCCCTTTATTAAATCTAGGTGTGAAGGCATGTTTTTCTAGCACAATGCTCTGTTGCACTAGCAAAATACTCAGTTGAGATACCTTTAAAAGTTTTTAGTAATTTAATTTCATTAACTTTACTTCTTTTTTATACTTGATACAGTTTTTTAGCCTTTGTGTTTCTTTTTCCTCTCCTGTTTCTATTCTTTCCTTACTTCTTGTGCAGCCATTGCCCTGAGCCTGAGGATTATAGTGTTCCTTCAGATGATTGGTAAGCTTTAAAAGTCATTTAGTATATGATGTTTGTTGAAGGTTCAAGCTTCAAACTAGTGAGCAAGATTTTTAGAAACAGAGCTATGAGTAAGATATTTAAAGTTATTTTAGCTTGAGATTGATGCAGATCGACAGAGTCTTACATGAATTTATGCCATCAGAATTCTACTGCGTTAGACTGTGTACTCTGGAATAGAATTGCTGATAGCGTCACTGAGGTATAACACAGTTAGTTATTCTACTCACAATCCTGTACGATTCTGCTTACTGGGGAGAAAGTTTTGTCATTTATTAAGCCTGTTGGTATTATGGTAACTTTGATCACACTTTTCTACTGTTATCTAGCAAGACGGTAGTAATAATCTCTAACAAATTTGAAAAAAAAATTCCATATTTGAGAGTAGAAAAATATGTGGTAAATTATTGTCAATATTTTACTTCCTACAGGTAGCTTTTGAATATTAGCAATACCTACTTCTTAACTAAAACTGAGACTAAAGCACCCAAATATACCTGGGGCCATCATTCATCTCTTAACAAATACCTCAGGAAAGACTTAAGTCTTGGCTTCCTTTCTGCTGCCACCTGTGTCATTCCTTGTACTTCTTCATTATATTTTCTTAAGCTAAATATTTGCAATACTGTTCAAAATAAGCTTAGATAGATTGAGGGTAAAATGTCTTTTACAGTCTTTAAATTATCACTGTTTTATTTGTTGCCGCAGCAAGGTATACCACACAAAACTATAATGTGTTGTCATCAGAAGTTTAAAAAAGGTTTGAAGAAAAAAAACTTGCTTTGCTAGATTAGAATTAATAATTCTTTCTTTAGAGTAAAAAAAAAACAAACTGAAAAATCCCTGCTACATACACAGTGACATACATGTACATTCCAAAATCTTACCTGACCTGAATATCCTCATTTGATCTAGCAGCAAGATGTTTCTTACGGAGATGTACAAGCGTGCTTAACTGTGCAGGAGTGGTTTCATTAAAATAATGCAACGCTTATGTGAAATTAAGCATGCTTGCTTGTAGGATATTTATGAAATGAGACTGGTTTTGACTAATACATATCAAAAATTTTATAAGCACATCTGAAATGGATAAACTGATGCCTGAACAGCAGTTAAAAAAAAAGTACTTCTATAAGCAACGAATCTCTTGTAAATACTTATGAAATAAGATACTTATATGTAAATCTATTGTAATTAATGGAATCTGTTTATGACAGTAACATTTCTAATCCTAAAATGATTGATATACTGAATTCCAAATCTTTTTAAAATCTGCTTTTTTTGTGTGTGTTAGGAAAAAGCGTTTTCCAGTTTGACACAACATATATCTGCACATATTTTTCTTTTTTTTGTTGTTTTTTTTTTTTAGCACTGAGAATCTCAAAAATACCTTGAAGTCTTTCTGACAGAGAAAGCTTAAACCTTAGACTCTATACAAATGTAGTGTATCTGAAGTTTTTAACATTTGGCACTTCAGGATCTATTTGTGCATTTAAAAAATGTCATGATGAGTGAAGATGCCTCACATTTCTCAATTTAACAGGTTTTTAGAAAAAGCAGTCCTTGAATGTTTTTATAGAGAAGGTACTGCATTTTATATTTCTTCATGATAGTGCAGACTAAAAACAGCTCACTTTTAGTTACCACTTTTAGATCTTTAGACTGCCTTTGCATGTGGTTTATCCTTCAATTAAAATCACTGAATGTATTCACTCTCATGCCTCCAACTGGGTTCACTTTTAAGCACTGCTGTGTTTCACTTGGATTGAAGCTTGGCTACATTGTCTTAATACAAAACAGTCAGCTGCAGTAACAAGTCATCCTATGAGCTCCCAACTTCAGCCAGAAGATTTGTGCAATTTTAGAGATGTTAGTGTATGACTATTTCTCCAGAACCTGGACACCTTGTATCTGTTCAGTCCCTTCCTACTTTACCATTGTTGCTGTGTCTTCTTTTACAAGTTGGCTTAGATTCCTTTTTGGCCGTGAGTAGTAGAAAGCGCACCTTCTCCATGCAGACTTCTCTGATGTCTAAACTCAGTTTGCTTACCCCTTTCAGAAACTGACATTTCTTTTCTGTAAACATTTGCAAACCTGTTCTGAAACTCCTAATTTCACAAAGAAATGTGATCTCTTCAGCTATATCTTGTTCTGAGTCCCATCAGTAATCTCATTTGAGAGGCTAGTTTTGCCTTGTAGATTTATTTTTACTTCATACCGCATTACCTGAAGTCAGCAGAGAAACTTCCCTGGATTTAAGTGTATTTATATAAATCAAGGTTTCTTAAAATTAGATAAACTTTGGAGATGTGAAACAAGTACCTTTTCACTTCATTTTCTCACAGTATGTGATTGCAGCCTTTGTAACAGCTACAACTTGAATTCTGTGTTTATCCTTAGCATAATAGTGCGGGTGATTCGTATATGAATTGTTAAGAATATGCTAATGATGATCTCTTTTCTACTTAATTATTTCTAGGCAGGGTTCACAAAATGGAGAAGAGAAAACATTTAGTGACATATCATTACTGGAGAATCTTCAAAGCAATCATGTAAGTTATATACAAACTATTACCATTGTTTTGTGAAATCAAACCGTTGCTTTCAGTAGGTCTAAAGATGATGTCTTTTGAAGGAAGATAAATAAATTACATATTTACACAAAATCAACATGCCCCTCATGAATACTTTTATATTTTTTGCTGATTATTGTTAACTGCATCCAGCCTTTGGGTTTTTTCTTTCTTTTTTTTTTATGGTATGATTCAAATGTCTGAAATATAATAGTCTAATAATATAACATAAGACTATTATATTTTTCATTCTGTGGCTGTTCCAATATTAGTTATACTGTTCATATGATGTCATGTTAGCCATCAAAGCTTTCAGGATCGGTCAAGCTAACTTCCTATCCTGACATGACTCAGTATTTCTGTACCTCGGTTTAGACAAGAGTCAGAAGTTAACTATATGCGTTGTTTTTGTGTAAATGCTTCCATGAGGTTAGATCATCGGTTCAAATGATGAAATGAGACAAGCATTCTAGAGGCTGGTATTTGCCCCAAAGAAACAATGTGTTTCACAGAAGGTTAATAACTTAGTTTATGATTTGAGCTAAGAAACAGTACCATCATTACCACTTTCAATTTGTCATTTGTACAAGAGATATTTTTGCTTAGTTGTAACCGAAAACACCTGCCCTAAATAGTGTAACTATTTATTCTCTTTTTGAAGAGTGTAAATAGAGTACTCTTTTCTTTCCTTACATTTTGTCTTCCCAGGTGAGTAATTTCAGGGTAACTAGCAGACTGAAGCATTTTGTTCTTACAAATGGGCCAGTCTTAAGTGCTGGACACCTGAGTGCAACTCCCAAGCATGTCTGAAGCAGAGAGGGTTCATGTGCTTGTCTCCATAGGACATTTTCAGGGCTAGTAATACAGATTGCTTGGAGGAGGCGTTGTCCTGTTACTGCTGTTGCTGGAGAATCCTTGGTGGACAGGTGGTTGAATCTTGAGAGTTTTCTGGTAGACAAGAAAGTACGTTCAAGTATTTATTTAAATGTATATAATATGAGCATACAAGCTATAAAAATGCAGTTGTATACATCTTAAAGTTAAAAGTTTAGGCGTACATTCAAAGACCAGTTTCACGACTCTGTTAAATGTGTTCTGAAGTGCTTTGGAAAAGAATCTGTAATTCCGCCTTCTGCATACATCTTCGAGGATCTGGGGTCCCTCAGTGGAAGAGGAGAGGAACTTGCTCTGATTAGTGTTTCTGCACTATGGGATTAAGTTAGGTTTTCAGAGATTATTGTATTTTATAGAGTAATTGTAATGTTATCTTCATTGTTCACATTCTTAGTCTGCTGCTAATCTGAAATACTGTAAATATGCTAAAAAAAACCCTTAGCTGAAGTGGCAGCTGCTTTGAGCTTATGTAGGGGGATTACTGTGGTTACTTTTGAACAACCGTTCAGGAATCAGTTCATTTTGCAAATTTCAGCTGTGCTAATAAGGTTTTCAGCTGTATTCATCAAAAACTATCAACTATTTTGATTATATACACTCTTTTCCCCTCTCTAAGCTAAATCATTTAAAATCATTTCAACTTTGTAGGCTCTGAAGTGTCTGAGACATTAAACTAAATGTCTTCCTTAAAAAGCTGTCTGCTTGGCCTTGTAGCATTTTCCACATGATTTTTGGGTTCAGTTGCTACGCCTTTCTAAAAGTTCCTATAAAGTGTTGTCAAGTATAGCATTAGACAAAAGTAATGTATAAGATAATATTTTTAGTAAAAAAACATCCAAAGAGACGTTAGTGAATAAAGCAAAATTCTTTTAATACAGCATTCAGACTTACCTACCCTATAAAATGCTTATTTGAATTATTTTATGTTTCTGGTTATCTACTTTCAATTGTTACAATAGGAAATGCCACTAAATTCTTTCTGTCTAGCCAGTATTGAGGTACAGCAGCAAGAAGTTATTCTGCATACTGAAATTAGCGTACAGATAGTGTCTGTTTTGTTTAGTTGTTGATAGTTTGTAAAGAAGAGAGGAAAAATCTTTGATGCTTTTTTTTTTTTACTATTACTTGTCCATATCTATTATTACATTTAAGTTAGTTATTGTGTAAATGGTTAATCACACTCTGACTTTTTTTTAGCCAACTGCACCTGTAATATGTGAATTTTTAACAATGATGGCAGTGTGTCATACAGCAGTTCCAGAAAGAGAAGGTGATAAAATTATATATCAAGCAGCATCTCCAGGTGAGACTGAAATAAATGAGTGAGTATATAGTATTCTATCAAGTCAATAAGCAAATGTTATTCAAAGTTTATTTTTATTTATTTATTTCTTAATTATCCTCCAAAATTAAAAATGGAAACATACGCCTCAAAGAATTGGTATCAGCTGAAATCAGTTTTTTGTCAAAAAAGTATTTAGGCTTTTCTCATTTTCGTTGGAAAATACATATGGATGTTCTATAGATTATGTAAGGACAAATGGGGATTAACCATGCAACACTTCTAGGGTTTTACCAGATTGCTGTGGAAGTCTGAAGGAGCAGCTCAAATGCAAATAGAAATCAAACCAGGAGACAAATTGATATCTTTGCTTGTGAACCTGTTCTGTACTTGGTAACCATAGGATTGATTTAGAACAAAGACTGTGTTTGTAACAAAAAATGGAAAAGAAATATTTTTAATAGCATAAAAGTTTTGGTAAGTTCTACTTGTGAGTGAGGAAAGATTACAATGCAAAAGGTCTGGTTCAGGCCTATTGTAGTTCATCGACCATTTTTAAATTCAGGAAGTTATGAAGAAAGGCAGAATGATTAAAATATGCTCAGCTCTGCTGAGCTAATATATTATAACAAATTATGGTGTGAGAAATGAAATGAAGTGCAGAGAGACTCCAGCCTTCATCTTCCATGTCTGCCCCAGCTCCCAGGTGGCTATTTCTCTAAATTCTGTCCTTCAGCTATTGGAAGACAAGGGCAGAGGTAGGGACATAAATAAAACTAACTGGCTCATGGCAGTGTTTTATTGAGCATTGCGAGCAAATTCCATTCAGACATCCTGAGCCATTTGGAGAGAACTGATGCCTATGGGAGACTGCATTTCTGCCTGGAATTTTTCCTGAACATAGGTATTGAAATTTATCTTTTAGTTACAGGAGTGACTTACCACTCCTCTCTTCTAAACTTAAACAGAAAGAAACGTACCTTATCCAGTGGCCTGCAGATGAAGGTGCTTGCCTAGGTACTTTGAAGAGGATGTTCTTATTACTGAGCTGAGAGGCATGTTCCTTCTGGGGTCTTATTTTCTCTGAAGTGTAAACTCGTTTCATCAGTTTTAACAGGAGAACAAAAGAGCTTTTTCCAGTACCACGTCTAATTGTAAAAATCTAAAAAGGAAAAGGGAAGTCAGAAGTAGAAAACCTTGGATTCCGTCCATTAAATAATGGACTAAACAGTTTTCTGGTACATCTGCAAAATTAACTAATTGACTTGTTGCAGATGAAGGAGCATTGGTCAGAGCAGCCAGGCATCTTCGGTTTGTATTCACTGGAAGGACACCTGACTCAGTAATCGTAGAGTCTGTAAGTACGTCGGAATAAAATTATAATTGCCTTTATTTACTCTTGCTGTATAAAACACTTTCTGAATAACTGCATCATGGTACATATCTGTTGAGATGTTTAGTTGGTTTTGGTTCTTTTTCTTGAGATTTTTTGTATTCTCACCTTTGTTGTTTTGGGTTTTTTTCGTTCTTCAGTTGGGACAGGAAGAGAGATACGAACTGCTAAATGTCCTGGAATTTACAAGGTAAACACCTTGTTGTGCACTTAAGTTGTGTGGCTTTTATTTCTGTAATACGTGATCGTGTTATAAGCAAACAATGTACATGATTAAGATCATGCTTCTGGTTTTATTGTAAAAAATGTTTTCAGAGACATGCATTTTTCCTGTTGTCTCCATTTGCTAATATTTTTTACTACGCATTTTTCCTGTTGTCTCCATTTGCTAATATTTTTTACTTTTGTGCAAAGATTGAAAAAAACCTTTATCTCAAAGCTACAATGCAGTTATGTGAAAAGACAGTATGGGAAAGTACTTAAACATGTATTTAAATGTATTTCTGAAAGCCCTGGCACCATGTGATTTCTTAAAAATTTCCTATTTGGGAGCAGAGGGGAAGATTCAAATGAGTGTTACACATAAATTGTATTTTCCTTGACCGATAAAATGGGATTTTGCATTTGACCTTAAGTATATTTGCATAATTATGACATATTTAAATATTCGAGGCTGAAACCTGTTCTCTTCTGAGAAGCATCACTAGAGCATTGGCCAGTTAGTTTTCCTGGAAACTGAGTTTATCACATACTTTGCTTTCAGTAAAAATTTTCTGTCAAAACTGTTGGAATTACATACCTATAAGAAATCTGAATGCAGTTTCATGTGCTATATAAATTTCTTATATTGTATCCATGATTGCCTTCTATGTTATAAATGTTCATGTAGGCCCATTGCTTGCTTTGGCACAGGATAGGGAAGGGATTTCTCTGTAAAGGAAGCTCTTTTTTTTTGTAGAATGATTACTGGTATTTGTTCCTGTGGAAAGTGATCCTTGTTTTCCTTCCTGTCCTATTATGTTTCTCTTAAGCTTAGCTAAAGAAGCAAGAAGATAAAAAGATTAAAAATCCAAACCAATATTGGAGAGACAGGCTGAAGATGTATATATTGGGTGAAATGAGAGTAGCTACCTATAATTATAATAAATGATAATGTGAAAAAAAAGAAAAATCACTGCAGAGAGAAAAAAAATAATGCAACAGAAAGTAATTTTCATCGTTTTTAATGTCTTTTAGTGACCACTTGGCAGTTAATGTTATTTTTATATATGTTATAGAGGATATACTTGAAATTTTTCAGATTTATGCAATGGTTTCATTTTCTGTTCTGGAAAGTTACCAAGTATGTAGCACAATTTGTTTGACATCTGTGAGAGTTTATACTGCATCATGGAGTAACAGTGAAGGATTCCTATGTTGTTTCTGATTTTGGTCTTTGTCTTGATTTCATAGATCTTTTTAGACTTCTGTGTCAATCTAAATATACTATTTAAACAGTGATACTTTATGGAGGAAGGAGAATTGCTTTTAAATCTTAACCTTTAGAGGATTAAGTTTTTTGGTGGATACCAACCACCCAACTTTAATTATTAAACATTCAGATTTTATAGCTGGTTTTGTTCTTACTCTGGAGTATTTAGCTTTGCTTGGAACTGACTTCTTGGAAGCACTAGAGGTCACCCTTGTTCCACAGCAAGAGAAATTTTGACACCAACAGCTAACACCATCTGTATGGGTAGGAGCATGTAACTTCAGAGAAGTAATCTGTAGCAATTAAACTATTGAGTTGAGAGTTTCCAGGTGTTCCAAGTTTTTACCAGAAAAAATGCAAACTAATTCCTTGCCACCTTGCTTCCAGTACAAGCCGGATAAGACTCTTCTGCAAGTAAAGTGTAACAGTGTCAACACTTGTGGCCTTTCCGAGAAGTATGTTAGAGAAGTAAAACTTGTAGGAATGCTTGATAGAGTTGTCTTTTATGGTATTCTCTTTTTATGGTAATGATAGCTGTGCCTATGAAAAGAAAAGTAGTAGACTTATACAATATGTTAGTTATATTTTGTTCCTAGCAAAGAAGTAGCTCTCAGTCTGTCAGGTAAGCATATGGAAAGCAACTGATAATCCTTAGACACTAATTATTCTTAAAACGTAGTGCTAATCTCTGAGGACCAAACAGTGTCGTAATAACTTGTGCTGAGTTTAGGTTGCCCCTGGTAGATACTCTGCTCAGATGCCACAACTGCTGTGATACCTTAAGGTCGAGGAAGTGTTGTTCAAACCCTCTGCTGTTCAGGATTGCCCATACTGTCAGGGAAGAAATTCTGTGGTGGTGTGCTCGTTGCTTGTATTCTGTCTCCTGGAACTGTCACGAATAGAAAAACTTGCAGCTGTCTCTTGGGAGCCAAAATTAATTCCTAGAGTTTGTGTGTGTAGGGCAGGGGGAAGCAAGGAGCTAAGTCAGTTAAGGATCCAGAAGCATAGAACATCTTATACTCACTGTCATTCCTGTGCTGACTACGCACCCTGTCTTTTCACCTGGGCCAGCTGCAAAGGTGAGCCTGACTTCTAGTGTGTGATTCCTTACTTCAGTGAGCATGAGCCATGTCCAGTGTCAGCACACAAACTGCCCATCAGTCCTTGCATCAACATGATGTTACTTGCAGTGCTACTGAGTCAGGTTTTGTCTTGTATCTGCTTGTTTTCTTAGAGAAATTAATTGAATTTTTAACACTAGAATTAATTTCATTGACAGGTGTTGAGTATAGATGTAGTAATAATATTTCAGTATCTAGAATGTAGATGTAGTAATAATATTTCAGTATCTGGAATGTGTACTATCTATTGATTTAATGACTGATTTTTATTTATTTTATTTTTTTTTTAAATCCATATTCCTGTGGCATACCTCCACAGTCAAGCAGAAACTGTCTGTGATAGTTACAGAGTAAAGCTTCTTGTATTGTCAAAAGCCAAAGATTTACCCAGCCCAGGGATGTGTAGAGATCACAGCAGTGGTTTTGCAGGATTCCATAACACACAAGGACACAGTGGCTTTCTTTTCTTAATTTCCGTATTCAAGAATAAAGTAAGTACACTTATACATAGTAGAGGCAATCCAGAGTAGCAGCAAGTATATATTTCCATATATTACAAGTTGCTACTTAATTGTCACTAGTGGAGAGACACACAGTCACTTACGTATATGTGTGCGCACACACGTCACCCACATAAATACCTACAAGACTGAAAATAATGCAGGTACAGTGCTCACCAAACCACTCTCAGGAGTAGGGTGTCAAAGTTGATGACAGACAAAGTGTCACTTCTAAGAGTGAGTCTGGAGTCAGCCAGGTGTTCCTGATAATGATCCAATAACTTGTCTGGGTGATCTCAACATAAAATTCCTGCAGGGGTGGTCCTCAGAGAGAGAGGCTGCATTTTATATGGCAGAGACATAAGAGGATGTAGACCACCACCACCTGGAGCAGTCAGTAGATGCTGCTAATTTGTTTTTCACCTGGGACAGCCAATAGATGATGGTGTTTTCTTTTTTCTCTCAGACCAATTTTTATTTTTCCAGACCGTTTTTCCGTTCTTTCAGCTAGAACAAGTAGCAGTTGCCAGTTCCTGCTTTCTGAGGATGTTTTTTCCCTTTTCCGGACTCTTACCTTTTCAGACATTAAGTTGCAAATACAGTTCCTTGGTTTGTGCTTATTGATGGTATCTCAGGATGGCTCTGGTTTCTATGCATTCAGCTGTACTTCAGACATGCCAGTTGCACTTCTCAAGGATGTTTTTAGTTCCCAGGCTGGCAGTCATTTTCTCTGTCAGCATTTCAGCAGGCGTGTTCTGTTCAGTATTTTTCCCCTGTAACTGAGTCTCCTTTATGGCTGCTCACATCAAGTCTGTGGTAAAGAAAGCAAAACAAAACTAAAAAAATGGTCTCGCACCGTCAGTTATTTGTAGTAGTGCAATTTTGTCGTCTTCCGTATTTCACCAGGAAAATGAAATAAAACTGTCACTGCAATGAAAAGGCTCATAAAAAGTTAGGAATCCTTGACAGTAAGTCTTGCTCATTAACTTTATTGCAGTTTTACTAAGAAAATGTATGTCAGTCGAGATTCAATATCTGTCTTCATAGCTAAAATATCTGAATGCTACAGGAAAACATTGGTTATTCTCTGACACATCTTCATAGGTTGATAGGCAGCTGTATGCAGAACTTCAGGACTGCAATCTTCTGGTATTGCCAGACAAGTACAAAACTGCTGAGTTTTTACTTGTCAGGGCCTGAAGGTTCAATTGAGGAAATGTGAGGGAAAGTGTAATGAATTTAAGTAGCAGCAGACTAGATAACCTTTCTGGGGAATCAAAGTGGATCCAATACTTGTGTTTCTTTTCGGCAACCTAATTGCTCTTTAGATGATCTAAATTTCTCGACTGTTGTCTAAGGAGACCTCCAACTGGACACTAAGGATTTTTTTAGAATTCTGCTTATCTGAGATTTTTTTGGATTAGAGATGAAATGGGGAAAGAGTTGCAGCAGTTAATGCCTCCTTATGCTCTCTTGCACAATTTTCACAATAAAAGTAGAATTTAGTATTGCTATTCAGGTGTCTGTACTTGAAGCAAAGTGCATGCACAAGTGGAATAGGAAAATATTTTCTCAAAGATACTACTCAGTCAGTTACTTCACCACTAATTATAAAAATCTGTCTTCCACACATTCCACTTACAGGATGCTTTCCATGGCAGTCTGAACTTCAGGAACTATTCATACAATATCGCTATTTAAGGAACTGGATCCCATATATGTATTATCACTTACATCTCTTTTGATCTTGAATCTAAAGTGTGCTTGTTGGAGGACCTCAAAGGGAACACAGAAAGCAGTCTGACAGTCTTCTCCATGCTTCTCTCCAATTTCCACCTCAGTCATGAGGACAAAAATAAAAAAATACTTAGATCTTATTAATGACTGAGAGCCAGAGAAAATTAAAATGAAGGGAGCCCTTTTCCAGTTCTTAGCATGCTTAAAGCTTTGCATGATGATTGAAGCTCTGGGATGACAATAATAGGATTTCAGCAAAATACAGTGCACATGAGACTCTTTGACCAGGAAAGAAGAAAAACCTGAAATGGTCCATGATGCACTACATCTTTATGATATTGGTCACAAGTGCTTTGTGCTTTAAGATGCTTTTTTGTGATCTGTGAATAGCATTCAGATAAAGGTGAAGATTCTCAAATTTATTTTTATGGGGAAAAAGGCTTACAGAAGTATGCACAGAAAAGCAACGTTCATTCTAGACAGTGAAACTATTTTTCCATCCCAGTCACGTGAGAACATACTTCAAAATAGATAGCCCATACTTCTTTTCCTTTGTCTTCATATAAGACAGATATTGATATTCTTAGGTAAAATTTTGGTAAATATTTATATTTATGAACCACCTTATACAGGGCATTTGTTTCTCTTTCAGCGCTAGGAAAAGAATGTCGGTGATAGTTCGGACACCATCGGGGAAGTTAAGACTCTACTGCAAAGGAGCTGTGAGTTTATTCTGTTTTCACTGTATCAAAAAACATTTGCTACAAATACAAAAGCAAAAAGTTGTAACAACTGCAGTCAAAACATTGAAAATGGGGGGAAGGGATGTTGATGCCTCTTTTTAATTTACATCATTTTACTATGTAGCTGTTAATGTGATGAACTAGTAAATGTCTTTTTTTTTTCTGCCTATGAAGGTATGACAGACACGTTCATCTTGTTCTTTGTACTGGACTAATAACTTCATGCTTCCTATTAATTGCTTCCTTCAGTACTCCAGGAAAATGAATGAATGTATGATTTAGTCTATTAATTACTTTCTGGAGTAGCTGAGCATGAATCACTAGGTAGAAATAGTAATCTAGCACAAGTGACTAGATGGGAATTTTAACGTACCATTGATGTTATACCAGAAGTAAATTTTCGTGAAAACAGGATCTGTAGGAAGATACCTTAATCCTAATATATCTGAGAATGAGAGAGCTGCTTATTAGTTCTTCTGTATCTCAAGTCAGGTTTGAGGAGGAGGGATATGCCAATCCAGTTTCTGAATGATTTAGAAAAATTAAGTTGATTGAATATAAATGTCCATTCTGTAGCCTCTAAAGTGGAGAGAAGTTGTTGTTAATATTTTGTATATCCAGCTGACCACAAAAACCTGAGGATAGCAGATATGAAACACCAATTTTAACTTGTAGGCTTAATATTAAAGAGAAAGATAGCATTATAGAAGATCAAAAGAATTCATGTGGCAAACCAAAGGAAGATGCAGCACTTTACAAAATGAAGGGAAATAACAACAAAAAAAATGTAGGAGAGAAAAACTGCATTGTAGCACAATTTGTAAATTTAGAGAATTTGAGGATTTGGACTGTCCTTTTTCCCTTCCTCTGAAATAAAATTACTTCCAGTCATTTTTGATGCTGAAATAGTTAATACAATGCCATATTATATTTTTTTTTTTGCTATTTTCCTACCTGATTTGTATTGTCTATGCAAAACCCTCTTATTTTTCTATTAAACTGTTTTGAGTCCATTTTATCTGTTTTGTAGGATACTGTAATTTATGACCGTCTTGCTGAAAATTCAAAATACAAAGAAATCACCTTAAAACACCTAGAGCAGTTTGCTACAGAAGGTGGGTAATATTATTAAATATAAAAACTTGAACTACAGTTACTTTTCAGTTTTGTGGTTTTATGTTGCTGTAATGGTTGGTTCACGTTGTTTGAAAATTGTGTTTTAGTAATGACTCCTAAAAAAAGATCTTCCTCTTCCTGATGAGATTCAGTAGTAAATTCATGCTTAAAAAAAACCCAAACAAACAACAAACCACAAAAAAAAAAAAAAACCACAAAAAAAAAAAGGCCAACCCAAATCAACAAAAAACTCCACCCACACAGTCCACAGTGGAGTCTTTTAAACAAAGTGTGTTTTTCCAGAGAGCAAATACATGGCACATTGTTTGTTTCTGAAGATTCATTTCCCCTGATCACTTTCTGACAATGAATGCCATAGGGATAGCAAACAGGAAAAAGTAGCCAAAGTAAAGCTGCTTGGAAATGATTAGCGTAGTGCTTTTAAGGTAGCTTTTTGCTGTATTATTTTTGTCACCAGTCACAATGAGGGGAACTGCCAGCGCGAGCTTTCCATGTGGTGCCTTTTGGTATCTGCTTTTTTAACAGTCACTCTTAGAAAACAGTGGCTGAAGGTGGGGAACCCCTCCATGAGGGTTCATAAAATAATAAGTAAAATTTAAAAGATTATGAAACTAAGATACAAACAGCCTGTAATTTAATAATAGTGGATTCCATTCCTCAGTGTAGATGGGAGCAGGAAAGCAGAGGCAGAAGAGTTTCTGCTTTCATGTAAGTTTTTCTAGCATAGTGCCTAGATTTTCCATGCCACACCTTTTTTGTGGTATTAGTAAAGGATTCTAGAGTTGTACTGTGAAATACCATAGTGTTTTAATTTATCAGTAAGCTGGGAGAGAGTAGTTGGAAGCAGACTATAATAGTTATGGGAATCTGAACTGCCATTTGTTTACCTCTTCATTTTTTTTAATACACTATTACTAGAACATTTTAATTATTTTTAATCTCTCTTAAGAAATGAGCTTACACTGGAAAGCAAACTTTATTATTTTCCTTTTAAAATATAATACTTACGTTTTGATAACTGATACCTTTCCAAATCTTGTATCAGGAAAGGTCCTTTTTCTGTCTCTCATGCATATGACTCCCCTAATTTTTCTCTTTTAGTTTATAATGGAATTCAACATTTTGATTAGTGCCATAGTCAGCACCTTCAATCTCTTGATTCTGTCAGTGACAGCAGAAGCAAGCCACAGATCTGTTTGTTTTGTTAGCTTTCTGTATCAGTATCAAAGTTATAATAAATTATACAGTGAAGCTGAAAGCAGAACTGAAAACAAATAAATTTGACTGATGGTACAACACGAAGCCTCAGATACACTCTTTGAACTCATTAATTAGTTGTGAGACTCGATTGGCCAGTTTGGGGTTTTATAAAAGCCTAACCAGGACTGGTCAAGTAAAAGTTAGATGTGAAGTTAGTTTGGGTCATAAAGCTGTATATTTGGTTACAGAAAAGTAAAGCTATATCAATAACTGCTATTCTGTGTGAACTGATACAAAAATTTCAGTCCACTTCTTAATTACTGTTCTCATTCAGTGGTACAACTAATACAATTTTTTTCCTAAGCAGTCGGTCGGACTGAATGAATCAACATAAAATGAAAAATTCCACCCAGCTTTAAAACCACTCTACTGTTAAGAAGTTTATTCAGGTACTTTTTGTACCCCTGTTTTTAACAGATGAAAAGACTTACTGTTCAGAAGAGTGATTTGCTAACCTTTCAAAAGCATAAAATTCAGTCTTAGAAAAAAGAAGTTTGTCTCTCTCTGGAATTGATTAAAAAAAATCAGTATTTATTTTTGCATCAGATTTAAATTGCAGCCGATGACGTTGCAAAGTTTCTCGTATGTACCCTTTCATGTGGCAGTACAGTATGTCCTTGGCGTTTGCTGCATGCTCTTGGTGTGTTGTTCAAAAATGAAGCGGTTAGCAGGGCTGGCATTTATATTTAAGCATTTATTAAGCTTGAGTGTTAATGCCTGCTTGGATAAACAGGAAAAGTGTATGATTTTCCTATGTTATTGTTCCAGTCTGTTAAGAAGCAGACTTAATGATATTTTGTTTCCCACTTTTAATTTGGAAGATTCTTTTAAATCAGAATAAAAAGAATATTATTTTTTTAATTAAAAATAGAAAAAGTAATTAGTCTGATCTAAAAAGAAAAAGCTAATGCCTTGAAAAACTTGCTTGATGATATTCTGCATACACTGATTTCTTTTTTTTCATTTTATCATCTGCATAAAGTATTTTGAAAGAATTGTGGAAATGGTCAGTCTTAATTTCTTTCCTCCCCTTCACCTTGTATTCATTGCTTTGGACCTTGCTAGCATATCCTTATTACACAGAGGAAAAAAATAATCAGTTGATATTTCAGCCTTAAGTTTTTCTTTAGGTCCGATGGTGAGGTTCTGTGTTCCTAATGGTGTTCAGTAGTCAAGATATTAGGATTACATATGGTTTTCATCCTGAAGATATTAAATTACTGTCTTAGATATAAGATATGTATGTACAATTTCATGCCCAGACTTTTGATCATTTCAGAATTGCAGCTGGTGCTCAGCTGTAGACAGTAGGAACCTGTGAACGGCTAAATATTTGGCCATCCCTGGTTATAGTGCTGTTTGTCTCCTAGAGCAGAGTGGGCAAATGATCAAAGGCAGTAACTACATTAGTCCTGTCTATCCCCCTCTTAAATATACCTGCCTGCAAATTGTGGCTTCATAAGACTAGAGCAATTCTCTTCTCGGTATATAAAGACTTGTGCCAATTTCGTGCTCTGGAAAGCTAAGAATCTTACCATGTGTGAAAATGAACTGTTAGGATGTTCACACCTGACTACTTAAGTTGAATGTAAATGTGTGTTATCAAAAAAATAGATGTTTCTTTTAATCTTGCAGTCTCAAATTCTCACTGTAGTGGTCAAATCGAGTTTCTGCTGAAAGAAGAATATCTGTTAAGTATAACCAGCTCAAAGATCAAATAAAATCTCCAAATGTTGCCTGTACACAAAGATCTTACTTTAACAATTTGGAAAGCTGAAAGAATCTGAGAGGTGGGAGAATTAAATCTGAGCAGGTTCAAATTTGTCTTCTAGGTGGTAAATTTCAAACTTCAGCTGAGAATTTCCTGGGGATATTGAGGAGGGGTGAAGAACAGGGTAGTTGTAATATAATGCTGGTATATTTAATTTAAATGTTGCAATACTGGAAAGCCATAAAGTTTATTTTGTTGTTTTTTCAGAAATATAATTCAATATTATTGTTTTAATGTTCCTAAAAATCTAATGTATATACCTGTTCAGCAAGTGTAATTTAGGATTGCTTCATGTTTCGATTAGTTTCAGATAAGTCAAATCTTGTAAAATTTCCTTTATTTTTTTTCCCCTGAAGTATATCACCTGTGCTACATTCCGCTACCTTGAAAGATTTGCTCTGTTGAATAAACTTCTATTTTTATTTTTTATTTTATATATGTTTTTAAAAGTTCTTTTAAGACATACAGCAGTAAGTTGATAATCAAAATTAAATACATAATAAATACAACTTTAAGTAGTTACTCATTGCAGGCATGTCAAGGAAGGAAGTAACAAACACTGAATTGCACGTCCTGTCTGCTTTCTCTTTAGGCTTAAGGACCCTGTGTTTTGCCGTGGCTGAGATTTCAGAAAGTGATTATCAGGAGTGGTTAGATGTCTATCACCGTGCTTCTACAGCTCTACAAAACAGAGCACTCAAACTTGAGGAGAGCTATGAACTAATTGAAAAAGTATGTGTAGCTTTCTCTTCTATTTGGGGTGGGATGGCAAGGAGAGTGGGATTTTTTGTTTTGTTTGTTTGATGTCCTTACTTTCTGTACCATGGAATCTGATTCATTGTTGAGGAGTAATGTTTAGACAGAAAAAAAATCTATCAATATCCTGACAGCTGTGTCACGTAGCCCTGGCAATGTAGATGTCCAAAATGAAGGAAAGATGAATTTGGCAAAGTTTTTGCAGCAGGTGACTACCTTGCTAGAAAGTATTGCTTTTGAGTTGACGTACTGGAAAACTTTTTTTTTTATAGAATTGCTATGTTGTGCAATACCATCATCTGCTGGTTGTATAATAATCTTAGAACCATAGAGTAGTTAAGGTTGGAAAGCACTTCTGGAGATCATTTCGACACAACTCCCTGCTTAAAGGAGGGCTGATTTTGCTTGTGCAGCACTTGAAGTTTCAAGTATCTGCAAAGAGGGAGTTTTCCTGGCTTCAGAAGGCAGGGTTTTTTTAGTGCTTAATTATTCTTTTTCCCTTTTTTCTGAATTAAAATTTCTGTTGCTGCAGAATGTGACTACTGCCTCTCGCCCTTTCACCTTTCATCTCTTAGAAGAAGATGGCTTCTCTGCAGGCCCTCTGTTAGCAGAAGGCAGCCATGGAATACTGCTCTCTAAGCCTCAGGCTATTTTTGTGTCCCTCTGTTGGGATTGCTCTGTTTTGTCAACCTCTCTGGTACTAAGGGCCCAGAAAAGGCGGTAATACCCAGATGCAGCCTCCCAAAGAGCAAAGCCATAACCTCTTCCCTTGAATTTCTGGTAATGTTGCTGCTGGGATAGCCAAGCATGTGGTTAGACTTAACCGCCTCAACAAAAGAAGGCTCCCATAGCTCTTAAACATATAAGCAAAAGGAGTTAATAAGACCAGTATTACTTGAAGATTTGGTGCTTGCCATTTGGGGAGCTTTTGGATTTTTTCCTTGGAAAGTATAAGAGAGATAACATTGCTGCAACTACTTAAAATTCAGCCTCAAAAATCTATGTTGGTTAATTCATGAAAAAGAAAAATGCGGGTATGTAGCTTCAGGCACTTAGGGGACTTCCAGTTTGCTTAGATAAACAGTTTATCCACACACGGACAAGACAGTCTTAAAGCTGTATAACTTTGTTAACACCATGGCAACCCTGCTACCATTACAAATTTTTGTATTAACTGCACAAGTACTTTCTCAGCATGTAGTATGCAAGCCATACTGCAACCAGAATTGCGCACTATTAGGTTTATAATGTTGTCATTAACAGGGTTTTAGCTAGTTTTAAAGATACAGAAATACAAAGTATACAAATGGCTCTATTCACAATAAAATTATGAATTTGCTGCATAGGAAGTTGAAACTAAAAGTAATCAAGATTATAGTTTTAAGAGCAAGATGAATTGGCAATTTTGTGTTTGTTGTTTGGGTTTTTTTCTTCTACAAGGTGAGGAGAAATCATTACAAGTGAGAGAATACATAATAATAATAGCTCTCCTTAAGTCTTCAAATCAGAGAGGTGTGCCCCTCAGAAAAGGTAGCTGTTACTGAACAAACTGCTGAGCTTGTGAATAATTGGATGACGTTTTAGTGGTCACACTGTGCAGTTTGTCAAGCCAGATAGAGATTTAATTTAAAGCTCATAGGAATAAACTGAAAGATCTTTAGTAGTTGATGCCAAATGTGATTAATGAATTCAGAGACCATTAATCTTGTTGTAAATACAGAAAGTTAAACAGAAGAAACGGAAATATTACAGCTGAATTTAAACTGAAAAAAAAGTGTGTACTGAATATTTTATGTTCATAGAATCTTCAGCTGCTTGGAGCAACAGCAATTGAAGATAAACTACAAGACAAAGTGCCTGAAACCATAGAGACGCTCATGAAAGCAGACATAAAAATTTGGATACTTACCGGGGACAAACAAGAGACTGCCATTAACATCGGTATTATATTTGCATTTATTCCAAAAATTTGCATGTTTTCTGTAACTAACTAAATAACTAATAAAAGGTTGGACCAGATGATCCTTGAGGTCCCTTCCAACCTGGCATTCTATGATTCTGTGAACTTCCTCTAAAGATGTTTCTCACCCTTCTCCTGAGCACTGCTGTGAACAAAGCACAAGGAAAATTCTGACTGTTCTGACTTAGTACCTTTATGTCTCTCCTTTATGTCTCTTCTTTGTAGAATACATTAATTTTTTTTTTTTATGATTGATTTCAGCTGGGGGTTTCTTTCTGTAGTTCTCTTACAGGGAAAAAAATGGGGTTTTTATATTGGATTTTTGTGGAACAAATTTTTGAAAACAAAACTGTTTTTAACAGGTCACTCCTGTAAACTTCTGAGAAAGAACATGGGATTAATTGTTATAAATGAAGGCTCTCTCGATGTAAGTAAAACTTGAAAAGTTTTCAGTTAATGAAACATTATTTTACTGTTTAAAATATCCAGACATCATGCCGGAGGTGGCTTGAAAAATAACTTGGAGCCCAAACATATTAATTCTAAGTTCCTTTCTAATGCTGTTTCTAACAGAATACTTAGTATCTGCCAAGAATTAAGTGTTATTGTGTGGCTGAACAGCTGAAATTGTAATTAAATGTTGAATTACAAGTAAGGGTTAAAGCTACCAACTTGCAAATCTATAGTGCTTTGCAGAGAAGAGATTCTTTAGATAGGGTAGGAATGCAATATTAAGTGAAAAATCCCATGAAAGGAAACAACGTAAATCATGTAACCACCCTTTAAGGGAACCTTAATTGAACTTAAAAGTGGAAGAATTTCCCCGATGGGAAAACTCACTATCCAGAAGGCTTCAGGAGAAAACTCTGAAATGAAGTTTCCTTACTCTGCATTGTGGTCAGGTTGCTCAAGATAGGACTTGAGAAGAGAGAAAAGGGAAAGTAGGAGAATCAGCAAGGGATGGGGGGAGTGCCTTAACTGAAGGAATCAATGGTAGCATGTAGGAGTAGACTATAAAACGAGTTAAAATACTTACTACTATTAGTTTTTTTAATAAGTACTTTTATAGTATTTTGACTCATTTAGAGTGACACACTTTCAACATTAGCATGAATTTAGTCATGATTGACTATATTTAAAATAGAAATATAAATTGCTTTAAGCAACATATTTTTGCTGATAAAATGAAAATCCCAAATACAGAAGAGGCAGAAGCTGGTGATTAGTATCTGGAACCAGAGTCTGTTGATATAGTAAGCGACTTTTGACACAAGTAGCCTGTGATATTAATGACAATATTTTTGAATTGTCTTTTTAGTTTTAGTTCATTAACTTTAGCAATATTGTGATCATTGTTTGTTGAAAAAACAGGAAAGTTTTTGGTCAAGTCCATAACTGTTTTTGAGTTTTTCATTCCTCACTGCGTCTCTGAGTTAAAATTAACCAATGCACAAGAGAACTTCTGTCCTGTATTTAGGTTGTTTACACAGACTGGATTTCAGGACTACTGCAATACTTAATATATTTGCAGAGCAGAAGATTGACTAGTTTGTATTCTTCATATGTCGTGAAATAAAGTGAGGTAGTTTAACTACTAAAAGGAGTCCAATGAAACCTCAGTAAACAAGGATTGCACTTTAACCACTTGTAGTGTGATGATTAATTTGAATAAATATATTTTAAGCAATAGATTTTTTAATAAATGTATGTAAATATGCTTAAGAAAAGATAGTATCTGATATGGTAACTGTACTGTACTCCCTATTTTAAACTTGAAGTATCTAGATTGTGTAGAGATTGAAATATCCTTTCCCTACATGAACAAAGTCGTTTCAGAGTACCTGGAGATGCAGATACCATGGCAGCTGAAATTGCATAGGCAAACTGGTTACTTGCAAGTCTGTCTGTGGTGATAGCATAAATTGTGGTTTTTTGGGAGCAGGTAAATGTAGTGATTGGATAGTTTGAGGGCAAGAGGCAGTTCAGACATAATAATAAACAAGCTCTGTGCCAGTATTTTAAGAAGATGCTCCATTAAAAGTTTTCTGCCTCATTTGATGGTGTGTTTCACTGTTTTATTAATGTGTACCTTGTATCTTACCTTTTGCTTGCTGGTGTGGTTGGAATCAGAAGTCAGTCTCCTTTTCTAGTGCTGGTTGTGTCAAAAATGGCCTTGAAAATTCTAACGGAGGAGTGGAGCAGGTCTCAGGAAACAGAGAGAGCAGTGGACTGCTTTGATTGCGGAACTTTAAGTCAGTGCAGTTGCAAGGGTGGATGGAATTCCTCTTGCCTTTCTGTAGACCAACAACAGCTGGCAGGAGGCTGTAATACTTAGTTGGTGTATTGGTATATGACTGAAGGTATATGACTGAAACTTTGGCTTTTGAGAAGCATAGGTCCACCTCTCATACTGCTACTCTGTCCCTTACCTTGCGGAGGAACTGTGCTCCCATGAGGGCATCTGTACAACCCCAGTTTCCTCATCACAGGAGGAACTGAGCAGCCATGAAACCTTGAAGAAACAAATCCCAGTATAGTGGGACCTTTGTGTTTAGGGTCTTGAAGAATTGCTCTATGGCAGTCCTCTCCTCCTTGGCTTTGCGAGTATAGCCCCTTGGCTGTATAAAGCTGTTGGTATGTTCATAGGAGTTAGGAAGGTTGACCTCTCTTGGTCTGCACGCTCTTCACAGAACTTGAAAATAGTGGCAATAAGTGGGTTCTTCTTGCCCTTACTATTGCAGCAATAGCACAATATCTGTTGCATACCAGTGGCATCCTATAAAAAACAAACTAGCTCAACTCTAATTCTTTTAGGGACAGCAGAGTGTTGTATCACTAAGACATGTAAAACAGTTAGCAAAACAAATGCCTCCTCAATTTGGTCACTATTAATACCTTAACACGCATGACAGAGGAAGTTAGAGTAAAAAAAAAAAATAAAAATAAAAAAAATTACTTGTTTAGACTATATCCCAGCTCTGTGAACTGAGTTTACAAAGAATATGCTGAAATAAGAGATCCTTTTTTGTATGAACCAGTACTCTCATTATGGAATATAGAGAAAAGTACTCCAAGCCTCACTCACACTCCCTGGTTATCATTGGCTGGGATAGACAGACTTCTGAGGAAGCATTTATGTATCTCTGGTTTTTGCAACATTATTTGTTTTGAGGCTTTACTCCCATGAACATCTACTTAGCTTTACAAACAAACTGTGGTTTTGTTTGTAAATTCTTACACTTATGTAAAAGAATGCTGGGCTTTATTTTACCTCCATATTAACTTAATGGACTGCAAAAGTTCGGTATAGTACTGCTGAACATAGACAGAAATCATAAAGAACATAGCTTTATTCTTTTAATTGTGAACTTAATAATAGAAAATGGTTTGATTACCATTTAGTTTCACTGAGGAGTATTTCATGGAAATTATGTCGAAGCAAATAAGGGATGTTCTGGTAGTGCTTTTAATTTAAGGCATTAAATTTTAGCACAGAGCTACATATAAGCCCACAAAGGAATTTAAAATATGACAGTCCTACAGTTAGGATAAGTGTTTTGTGTTATCTTGGGATTTTTTTGTTTGTTTTGTTATGTAGCATGCCTGGAGCTACCTGATGACATGTCAGTTTATGATAGAAAATTAACGTCAATTTAAACAGCAGAGTTTATACTGCATGTATGAGAACAGATGAAGGTAATACGAAGTTTCAGGCTCTTGTATTGCATACATTTAATCAGAAGCTAAATAGCCCATGGAGGTGAGAAAAATAGGTACTTTCTTTATGTTGTACTATTTCCTAATCAGAGAAGATGCTCTAGAAAGAAGTTATTGTCAATTTGAAGACTAAGATGTAGTTTTAAACAGTGGCACCTTATTTTCCTTGCAGTTTTTATGGGGAGAAGGACAGAAAACTAGAAGTGCAGAATGCCCCAACAACCTAATCTGCTTTTAGATAAACTAAATGAATCTTTAGAAGGCCAGAGGAAGCAAACTAGACAAAACCCATGGTGAACTGTGTGTGAAACTGGGAGGAGTAAGTTGCATGGGAAAAGCAAAACAACATATTTAATTTCATTTCAGAGGGTTTAAGATTTGTAATTACTTCTGAGGTGTTTTTTTATTTTCAGGTGGTTACATCAAATTTTATCTACATATGCCTGACATCACTGAGGTAGCACAATTATTTGGTTGTTGAACTTGTAGAAAAATATAAAGACATTGTTGTCATATATAATGGAAGAAGAGTATTTTGTAGCTCTATGAAGTCAATTTGAAAACAGAGAATTGCAACGAGCAATTTTTTTCTTCTTCATGACACTATGGTGGAGCTGTACAGTAACTAAGTAGATATTAGTGACCTCTCCAAAGCAGGGTATAAAGTCCTACCACATAAATACGGATGAATGTACTCTGTACTAAATATAATCTGAAGTTCCCAGGACTGGATCACAGAATAGTGATTTAAATAAGTGTGATTCAAACTGTCCTTAGCAACTGAAAATAATACAAAATATAATCCATTATATAACATGTAGTTGGTGTGGTTTTATCTTAAAATACAAATTTATTATGATAGTTAGAATTATCAGTTATAATGCATGTACTTATGAGGTATGTCTGATGAGTTTTTTACCTTTTTCTCAACATTTAGGACCATTTTATATAATAGTGAACAGAATTGTTTCTTTTAGTATGGGTGCAAACTGGAGCGTAGGAGATTCGGTTTAAGTGCAAGGAAACACTTTTTCACAGTGAGAATGACAGAGCCCTGGAAGGGGCTGCCCAGAGAGGTTGTAGAGTCTCCTTCTCTGGAGACATTCAAAACCTGCCTGGACGCCTTCCTGTGTGACCTACTCTAGGTGATTCTGCTCTGGCAGGGGGTTGGACTCAATGATCTTTCGAGGTCCCTTCCAGCCCCTAACATTCTGTGATTCTGTGGTATCTATATATGTGAAATTATTTTTTTTTTTTGCAGAGATATATAGAAAACTTATTTAAATATAGCTTTTAGCAAACATTTATGCAACTATTGTCATTCAAAGAGCATTAAAAGTTCCACCATAACTTACACACTTTTCTATTTGATTTTTTTGTGGGGGGGCAGTGTGAGGAGAGCAAACCTATACACCATTTCTACTGTGGTTTGTAGTAGTTCAGCTGTTTGCTACAACTACTTTTTACATTTTATGCTATCTATTTACTAGCATAATCAGAGGGTAATTTTCTCTAAAAAGGAAATGCCAGCTTTTCTGATCACACTGAAAAAAAAATTTGGACTTAAGAGTAATATAAATTAAAAATAATGGGTGCAATTTTTTTTTGTGCAACAGGGAACCAGAGAGACACTTAGCCATCATTGCAGTACTCTTGGTGATGCTTTAAGGAAAGAAAATGATTTTGCTCTCATCATTGATGGTAAATCTCTGAAGTATGCTTTGACATTTGGAGTGAGACAATACTTCCTGGATTTGGCTTTGTCGTGTAAAGCTGTTATTTGTTGCAGGTAAGTTTACGCTATTCTTGCTCTACAGTATTTTTATTGGCATGTTAATATTAAGAAACTTAATTTGTTTCAGAGAAAATAAACATAGCAATGTTGTCCAACTATGAAATATTTTTTTAAAAAACAAACTTTAGTAACTGAACTTATAAAATACAGTCATTCAAATAAAGTATTCTGTAGAGCAGTCTGCTACATAATGACTGCCAGTCATTCAGGTTGCATATACCTAGAAAAATAATCTGTTACCTATCCGGGATAGTCTCAGCAACACTGACACACTGATCTTAACCTTACATTGATACTGCAGTTAACTGCAGGTTTTAGCCCATCTGCATTCTTTTGTAGAGCTTTTGTAAGCAAGATTTTATATCTGATTTTTCTGTAAGCTATAGATTGGTACATAAGTGCACAAAAATGTTAAAGATACTGCTCTTTATTTCTGGAAGCTGAAGAAAATGCCTATTGGATTGTTTGATTTGGGGTTTTTTGTTTGTTTTTTTTTTATTGTTGCTATTATTATTTCTCCTGATTGTTTTGGAGTTCTTTCAAAAGATCAGATATTTAATCCTTTTCTATAAACATCAGCTATTAGAGCTGTAAGCTTACCATAATGAGAATGTTTTCTAGATCAAATTAAATCTAAATTAAATAGCTACGTTCTTTAAATATACACAATATGAAAGCAGTTTGGCTTGCCTTTTAATATTTCCATATTTATATTAAGGAAGGAAAAACGTGGGACTAAGTGATGGCTTATGTGTTTGGGGGGCTTCTTGTGTTTTTATGGCTTTAAACACAAAAACCGAAAGCATCTCCTGAGCACTACAGCAGCTCTTCTTTATTCGAATCACTGAACGAAAAGGGAAGTTGTGTGCTTGATAGCTAGATAAACAAGAACTGCTCTTGTCAATATTAAAGAACTAGGCCAAGTGATTAATCTGTTAAAAAGCAGAAGCAAGGACTTTCCTTTCCAAGATTATTGGCAACACAGGTAGGATATCTGTATTAGAAATACAACCAAACATTCCACAACTGTGGAGATCACTGTTATTTTCATCAGTGTCTGAGGTAAGTATTACAAGGATAGCCAGTTACTGTTCTCAGAGTATTTTTCACCATTTTGACCTTTGTAGTAGCATAGAAAAAGCTGCTTCCTATAACGGAACAGGAAAAGCTAGTTCAAAAACAAGGTATTGAAGCTCTTCTAGAGTCCACATGGCTTGCTGTTTCTCAATATACAACAGTGTCACAAACTCAGGTTTTCACAGCTAATGTAGTACTGAAGTTTTAGAGTTGTCTGTGTATTAAAGTTACGTCTAATTTCTTATTTCAGTAGGATACTATATCTGATTATAATTGCTTTTGAAGAAGAATCTATGAAAAAGAAAGTTAGCCTGGATTTTATACAGGAATAAAATGATCCTCAGAAATCAACATCACTTCTTACCAAATTCAAATCTCCTTTCTATAAGTTATATCAGCTTACTGCCTACTACCTCATTATTGCCCACCCTATTATCTACTAAAGGTAGAAACATGGGTAAAATGTGAAAACTTGTAAAAACACCTTAATAGACTGTCTACTTTTGATTAATAAGATAAATAAATGGAAGATTTTCATGTTTAGGTAAGAGTTTAATAATGTTCATTAAGGTAAATGGTGTCAGCTGAGTGGGGTGCTGGGCCATCTTACCTAGGCCACGATTTTCCCATGAAAGGTTGCACCAGATGATCCTTGAGGTCCCTTCCAACCTGATATTCTATAAATCTGTGATAAAACAGATGCATCTGAAAAATCAGTGTTCAAAACGACCTTTTTTTCTGCTTTGCAAAAGAACAGGGAAAAGCAAATGAGGTTATAGTGTCCAAATAAACACCTGGTTTGTAGTCTTTCCATTCTTTCTGTCGATCAGGATGTTATGCCACTAAGTGGTTTTTATTTTTTTCTTTTTTAATAGCTTAGCTTTGTAGCCATGTTCGAAGATGAAACACTGAATTGCAAACTAAGTTCTTATTGTCTTTTAAACTGAGATTATACACTGATAAACAGTTTATACTGTTCATAACCAGTTTTCTAACAGCAGTAGTCTTTCTGACAGGCAAGATAGACTTTCATGCTTGCTCTACTAATTCCAGTTTTGCTCAGTGTAGTAACAAGCAGGAGACGCATGTAGAACTGGTCTTGCAAAACTATGTTTCTTTTTCTTCTTCCCTTGATTTAAAAAAAATACATATTTTGCCATTTGAAGAGGCAATATTGCTGTTTCTGTTGAGCTATAGAACCATTGAAGGACATTCTATACGTATAGCTGTCTTTTAGTGGGATGAAACAAGATGTGCAATATGAAAATTTCTGTTCTAGTAGCATTCTCTCTGCCATTTCTACATTCCTGTAATGTGCTTAGGTCAACTGGTTTCAATACATGTCTAGGTATAAGCACTGACATATTTTGTGGTTATTTTAAAATTGGCTGCAGGTTTAAAACTAAAATATTTGCTTGTAACACCCACTGTTTTAGTATGTGATTTTTTTAATATCACATGTTTCTCAAGTCAAAATTCTGTTTAAATATTTATTTCTGTTAATGCTTCATCTTTCGTAATGAAAACTTAATTTCCTTGTTCGCGAGCTTGAAAGTAAAAAGTTCGAAAATGTAGTTTTTAATTAAGGTAAATCACTTAAATATATTGTCCTGGGTAAATGAAAATGTAGGCCTTTTCTCCATCCATGTAAATGCAGTAATCATTTTAAGCACTCCTTGGTTTTAGAAGTGCAAATCGCATCACTTTTTTTTAAGTTTTCAAACTATATTCACTTTTTCAGAAGCCCATAACACAGATGAAGCTGACAAATACTTACAAGACATTTCACTTCAAAAATCTGTATATGTTAGTAATTCCAAGCAGATGTTTGGCTTAAAGACTTTGACAAACTGAATTCCAACTCTGTATTGGCTTCAGAGTAATGTGTGCAAGAAGAATGTTAAATAGATTATTCTGTAGAAAAAATGTACAGCTAAGAGTGAAAAAAATGAACAAAAGACATTTTTCATCAATTTCACCATGAACTTGATACACCATCTTCCAAAAACCATACAACATTTTCTGAAAGGGAAATAAGCCACTGTTCCTGGAAAGTTAAAAAGATGAAAAGGATGTTCTCAGGTCGGGAATGTTCCATAGTAGCTGTCTGTATCAAGTCTTCATACAATACTCATCAGCAGAGTTCAAATAAAACATGTAACAAAAGATCATAGAAGTGCTTTTTCATATACTTGGACCTCAGAATTTCTCTAAAGGGCAGTTGCCCAGAAGCTTTCATCCCAAGTTCACCACAAGGCTGTACTCATCCCAATTACTTTTGATAACGTGTGTTGCACAGGCTGCTGAATAAAGTAATGAGATGGCTACCTTCAATCTGAAGGCTGTAGTATTTTTCACTCCTTCATTTTTTGCTTTTGCAAAATCACACGATTCATTGTTATGCAACTTTTTTCTCTGATTTATTGCACTTAAAGCTTAAGAAGTTTTATTTAATTGGCACAGAGTAGAATTGAGGATTTTGTTCAACTGATGGAACATCAGCCAAAGGTGAACCATGAGATGATGTCCTCTGGCAAATGGAGAGGAGAACCAGAAATGCTACACTGATGTTACTGGAACCCAGTGTTACTGTACACAATGACAATATTGTACATGAGCAAAAATGAGTGTAGATACCATATACCTAGTTTCCCTTCACAACAGTGTCTCAGTGTTAAGCGTGTCGTTCTAGGAAAGAAAAGCAACCACCGTTGGTGTACACCTATGCTGGGAACTCAGCAATCAATCTAATGTTGACGTTTAATCTAGTTGTTGAAACTTCTTTGTTTTCTTCCTAGAGCTTTACAGGGTTTATAAAATGAAGAATACTGACATTTGTTAGAGAATATCAGAAAATACTTTCTGTTATCTTTTCCAAATGAGCTATGGACCTTACACTATTCCTTCATGTTTCTTCTCTGAGACAAAAATTAAATCCGGTATCAAAGTACACCAAAGATTACTTTGGTGACACGAACAGAAGTCATATACTGATACCATTGGAAGTTTGATGTATAGTGAAGTTCTGTGATTATGATGCATACATAAGGTCTTGTTCTATAAAAGACAAGGGGGATCGTAGCTGAAGCAAATGATAAATAAGCTTCAAATGTAATATTAGTAAATTTATAGAAGAGATAGTGTGCTTACATTTCAGAAGTTGTGTATCTGAGTATAAAACATACACAGGAGGATATATGATCTCAATTTTTTTTATTATTTTTTTAAAAATCATTTTTGTTTAGAATTTGATGTTTTAAAATAGTTCTCTCTAATATGCTTGGTAAGTTGACTTTCTCCACCAGGAATAGTTTGGGATCCTCTTTTAACTTTTTTGTTTTTTTAAAGTTGTTTTTCATTCCATTCTTGTTCAGGCAGAATGGAAGGTAGCTTGGCATGACCATTAGCTTTAGCAATCATGTTGTTGATTGTTGGTTGTGGTATTGGTAGCTAGGGTGGAGTTTACTGGCCAAACATTGCTGTTAGTAGCTGTTTGCATTATGAAAAGTTACTATAATTGGTGCTTCAGTGTTCTTCAGTTGTAAAAACATAGTGTTGAATGTGAAGAATATAATACCTGTTTCCTCTTTATTTGAAAAGAGATAAGGGATTTGTTTTGCTTCTGATTTTTTTTGGAGGGGGGAAAGGAAAAGTGCAATGAGGAAATTTATATGACCAGTTGGAAAATAAAACTTTTTCTCTCAAATTGAATTATCAATCACAAGTTTGGTCCAAATAGAGCAATGCATTTTGATCTGTAGTGTCAATCTGTCCAGCGTCAGGACAGGCAAATCATTCAGCCTTGGCAGTAATGCCAGAAATCAGTTGGTGGACAGGCACATTTTATTATGCCATATACTGAAAAATAATTTGACTAAAATACGTAGTTGGAAAGATTTTGTTTCTTTTGTAGGTGGCTTGGTTTTTATTATTGCCCTCACTGGCACTGCTTTCGTGATCTTAAAAAAATCGATCAATATAAGTACGACAATAGGTTTTTTGCCTCATTCAGTTAACAAATTTGATGGAATTCTTTGAGCTGTAATTCTTTCAAACTAGAAAGGACGTGCCTATCAGGAGTCTCGTTAATAATATAGTAGTACAGTTTTCTCAAGTATCATGAGGCCTTCCAGTATTCATGTTCTTAAGAGAATGGTGCCTTTGGGACCATCCACTTGTGACATCTTTTTTGAGGAACATAAGAACTTCACGGATGCTGTAATACAGCTGAATTTTTGTTGTCTGGTGGTAACGTTTCTTTTTGTTCCTGAGCTTGTGAGTGCTGTACCGCAGTCTTGGTTCAGGTGAGACCTGTGCTTTTGAACTACACAGGCCATGTTCCTTGGCAGTATCCCAGTAAACAACAATATACAGAGCATGTGCAGGAAGGAACATTGTTTAGAAGTAATTGCTCTTTTGTGCTTTTCCTTTGCAAATTTGTTCCACGAAACTTGTATTCTTAATTTCTTGTATATTTCTGTAGTTTTATTTTCTTTTTTTGACCTGGAAGAGTTAAGTTAGGTATGAACATCCCTATGTAATTGTTAACTCTGGTATTTTGTCACTGCAGAGGAGGATCTTTCACAGACCAAACTTCAGAGTTTCAGAAGTTTATGATACCATAGGGATTATTGCCATGAGTGTGCATTTGGAAGACTTGCAGGAAATTAATTATAAATACACGTTTTTGGTGTCAGTATATATCCATGTCTGGTTTTTGCATGGAGGCATCTAGAATGAGTTCATCTGGAAAGCTGGAAAGATAGATGAGAAAAGAATGGTTCTTCACCAGCTGCACATTCTCAGCTCCATAGGCAGGAGTCATGCTTTGGTACCAGAATTACTCTCTTTGTAGAAAGCAGTGAACAGTAGAGGCTGGGGGAGACAAACTCCCAGAGCTTTTGGCATTTCTTCTTGTTTCTGTTTGTACCATGAAACAAGAGGGGCGAGGTTTGATCTTTGCCTCCAGTGCCAGGAAGCACAAGTGGATTGACACCCTGTTTAGGGTTTACTTCTTCGCCACCATGAAAAACACAATTTCTGTGTATTATATTCAGTTACAATGTCTCAAGTACTGTAAGGAGTGAATTTCAGCATACAGAGTAGAAATTCTATGACGTGAAATGGAAGGTACACGAGTGAGATGCACAATGGTGGATGGAGCCAAAACCGATACAGTTTCATCAACAGAGCTTTTGAGAGTCATCTCTGGAATATTTTGTCCCCTCAACTGTGGATAGGCATTTTCTTAATGACAGATCATTGGAGCAGTACTGAAAAAAACAAGGGAGAAGTTACCAGCAGTTAAACAAAGTGGAGGTTCAAGAGTCAACGTTCAAAGTTGCTTCCTGTAATTTAGCGGTGTAGGCTATGTTAACATAGTTGGCAATCCACTGCTTGTTTGTTCCTGTTTGCTTTGGCATCTGTGCCTTGAATAGTTTGTTGTTTGTTTATAACATAGAGAGGGAAATAAAAAGCATAACAAGAAAATATGCCAAAATCTGAAATTGTTGTAACTTAATACTGATAATGGCAGTGTTTGGGGTTTCTTCCATTGCTCTGTTTTAGGGGCCCATTGCAGTTTAACTTGTATCCCTCCAATCCCATTATCATTTTGCTTCAACAAATCCAAGGTTTCTATGAATTTTGCTGGGAAAATACTTTTAGCATATAGCCTAAAGGGCAATAACAAGACCATGTTGCTAACCAGGTTGTTAGTTAGCCTTGGTTTATTAACTTTTCACAGAATATGCAGTATGTTTTGAAAGTACATTCGTTTGAAAGTCCTGTGTTAAACCTTTTTCTTTCTGTTACTCCTTAGGGTATCACCACTTCAAAAATCTGAAGTTGTAGAAATGGTTAAAAAACAGGTTAAGGTAGTAACTCTAGCGATTGGTGATGGAGCAAATGATGTTAGTATGATACAAACAGCACATGTTGGTGTTGGCATTAGTGGGAATGAAGGTCTACAGGCTGCTAATTCTTCAGACTACTCAATTGCTCAGGTAAGTCATTACACTGTAAAATATTACAATAAAGTAGTTTAATATCAGATTAATATTGGTGTGTGCGTGTTCTGATTGAATGTTTGTTCATCTTTCATTTTTCTGCAGTTCAAGTATTTGAAGAACTTGTTATTGGTTCATGGAGCCTGGAATTATAACAGAGTAGCTAAATGCATCTTGTATTGTTTCTACAAGAATATAGTCCTTTATATTATTGAGGTAAATTTTACAGTACAGTAACTGTTCCTTCTTGAAAGTAAAAACTTTTATTTTGAGCATTTGCTTATTGTATATGGTTTTAAAGAAGTGTTTAAACTGTCGGTAAATGCTTACAAGTACTGAATATTGCTTTTTATTAAAAATACTAGCTTTTTTTTTACCTTACAAGACCCAACTGTCTTTAAAATACATACTAAATATTAGTACTGAATGTTTGCATTGCATAATACTGCTAGCTTATTAAAATTCTGAATCTGTAACATCATTACAATATTTAAGGCTACTTGTAACCGTATTCCTTAGAGATGTATGTGCTTAAGCTCTTCAAGCTGGTGCCGGTAACTATCCGGTTTGCAATCTGAAGCTTTTTTTCAGGCCACTGTTAGTGAGCAAATGTATATGTAGTAATTATGTCAAACTTTATATTCAGAACTGCAGGGCTGTTGCTGGTCAGAACAGCACTTAAGGTTTTTATATGTACGTTTAGTTATCCTATTGCATGCCTTTCATTTGTTGGTGGGGTAGCCGTGCCTCCTTGAGCTCTAGTTCATAACCAGGGATACTTTCCTAAAAGTAGCTGACCTAGTTTTCTCACCAGCGATTTTAAGGAAACAAGTCTTGTGAAAAATGCTGTAGCATGAGACTGTGTTTAATAAACATGCATTTATTGCAAGATACAATTAAGAAAGCATATATAGCTATAGTTTTCATGACATTTGTGACCTCATGGCAACCTTAAAATGTTGATATATTAATTTTTAATCTTTTTTCTTCCCTCCTCCTTCATTTACTCTTTTTTGCTTTCAACAGCTGCTTGCTTTCTTATAATCAAATATGTATCTAGTAATTATGTCAAACTTTATGGTCACAATGATATTTTGGGTTAAAGTAGGGGAAAAAAAAATGTGTTGCAAAGCTTGATCACAATGTAAGTTTTATAGATCGACCTGTAGTTTTATGTTAATGGAATTGACAGGCATTATTAAAACTTTCATAGTTCTGTTTAATACATTTTTTAAAAAAATAATTATCTTAAACTTGTCCTGTAGGTATCCAGTTTTTGCTGAAATAAAATGCCTTATTTCTGTTAGACCTGATGTAAACATTGGGTTAATATTTCCGATGTTGATATTTATGTTTGTGATCTTACACTGTTGCAATATTTCAGAGTACTTTAAATGCATTTTAGTGTACAAGTGTTGTAGAAAAAAGATGTGCATTTTTTTTCGCATATTTTTTTTACATTTTCTTATTCTTCCTTTTTTCCTCTTATTGTATTATTACCCTAAATAGATTTCTATATAAATAGTAGCATGTTTGCAGCCTGTTTAGAAAAACATAAAGTAGGAAGCCATAGAAAAAACAAATCCATTAGAGGTCCTTTTTTGCTTTAGAAGTGATGGCAGTCTTTAGATTCTGCATTTCAAAAGCTGAATATCTGATTAAATCATCAGACTTCCAGAAGTACTGATTAGCAGTAACTCTTGAAGTATTTGAAAAAACAACATTAATGTATACTTTGTGTTTACAGAAAACATACAGTTAGACTTCAGAACATACTACCTTATTTTTCTTAGTTTTTTGTCATTGTCACCTGCAAACAGATTGTAAATTTATAACTTACATCAGATACGAATATCCCACTGTTTGTATTCTTCGTGAAATAAAGTTAAATGCAAGGTACAGAATAGTCTAAAAATACAAAAGGCTGGAAGAGGTGGTCTCTCTGCCTCCTGGGTGGATGGAAGGGCAAAGAGATTATTTTTCTATGGCTTATGACCCTTTATATATAATGCATACAAGCATTTCACCATATACACCTACTCTGGAAGACAAGATGACTTCTACTTGAATTCCTGTATACCCAACATTTGTCAGCTCAGAAAACTTTCAGAGATGTTAATAGCTCATGTCAATACTCTGAGTGAATGGGCAGAAATTCATCATTGAATGTCTCTAGAAAGGACAACTGCCAGTCTTGAGTCTCTCTTTTCAGTTTTTTGTACGGATCAGGCGTGGGAGCAGAGAGCTCAATGAGTATTTGTAAGCTGCTGCTTAATATGCAGAAATGCTACATCAGGAAAACGTTTGTGAAGCTTTTGTGGCCACACCTCCTCTGTCTTGGAGTTTAGAAAATAATACTATGAAAGGCATGTCTGGAAGTTGATTTAAATAAGTATCTGTTTATTAGCTGACAATGACTAAAAATACCTACCTTTACTTAATAGATGCGTATTATATTTTTAAATATCTACTCAGTATTAAACAAGTAATATAATAGATTCGTTTTACTCTAAAATACAATCTTTTTCCTAGGCATTCATGGGTTAATATAAAATAAGTGCTAATGATCGATTTGTTGGTTTGGAAAATTAGAAAGGTCTACGGTAATATTCCTGCACAATGAATAGTGTTTATCAACTTTTAAACTCCTATTCATAAGAAACTAGAAGTGGTCTGTAATAACTTCTTGTACTCTGCATCTTTACACAATAGATACTTAAACACAGACCTGATCTCTTGTATGGGACTAGTGCCAGTAACTTTAGAGGTTATATTCTGAAGTATCATTCTAAATTGCAAGTGAAAACTTTGAATTTCTAATACACTGCTAATGTGGATTATTAAGCGTTTACGGAGCCTCACATTCACATACGATAAGCCTATGCAGAGTCTATACTTACTTTGCAGAGCCTGTCATTACCTTATAATGATGGCTGAGATTGATCCAGTGATTGAGAACTCCTTTGTGGATTGGTTCTGGTTTTATAAATACTAATACTGCATATATTATTTTGTTAAACTACTCATTTTGAGAAGTTATGCAAATCTCCTTTCAACACTGGAGGGACAAAATTCTCTTATTCCTACTTTTAGTTCTGCTAGCTAGTAATAACAAAATAACTGGTTTATGTTAAGTAAAATGTTTATAATTGTAATTTTTAAGATCTGCGTGGGTCATTCATGTTTCATGTAAGGGAAAATTCAAACAAAAGAGTAAAAGACCAGGACACTAACAGAAGAAACAAATGGCTGGAGTTCACATTTAAAGTTCAGTCACAGATCCTTAAACGTGGCCATTTGTAACAATTTAAGTGATACTACATAAACAATTAAATTATACTAAGTAATTAGAGCTGTAATGGCCTCTTTTTTTGTTCTGTAAACTTTGGATAATGGTTATCTGTTGTTCTGTTTCATTGAGTTCTTTTTAATTTATGGGGTTTTTTCCCCTCAAGCTCTTTTCATCCCACTGCTGAGCGGCACACTTTCTGCTGCTCATATTTACCATTTAGTTCCCAATTTCCTTTGTGTGATACACAGATAAATGCCTGTGGTCATGCTGAGATCCATATCACGCATAACCTCAAACATCACCAGCTTTCTGTGTATTCTCACACTGCTGCTGAACTATAGAGTTTAGGTGCCACGGCATACTTAATATATGCAAACTGCACTGAGTTCAGTGTAAAACACAGACAGCAGAAAGTGGTTGTGCTCA
>VWZK01014237.1:47505-92268 GCA_013396935.1 Baryphthengus martii | reverse complement strand
TTTTGTCTCTCGGGTAATAAAGCTGTCTTCTATAGGCAGAAGTGATTAGACCTCTCTGTCCTGGGCTGTATGCATTTCTACTGTTATACAGAAATGGATTACTGAAGTCTGTGGAGAAGTGTTGCAGAGGACAATAAGACCTGTCATTAGATTTGTAGAGGGAGGTATTTGGTACTATTCTTTGTCAATTTGGAGTTGTGATTTTATGGTTTAATTTTGAGTTTTGGGATAAAATACTTAGAGACAGTTAAGAGTGTGTCAGGGTTGATCAAAAGAAATCCGGGGTTACTTTTGGCGGGAAATGGATGACATTGATCTTGGTGAGGCTAACACAAGAAGTAGTAAAAGAATGTAGGACTCTGTAACGTATAAAATAGACACAATTTCTACAATTTGTCCATAAATAATCTCTTCGTGAAACTTTTTTTCCTGAATCTGCAATTTCATGAATGCCATGAAGTTTGTAAGAGTTCCTTCTGATTTTTATTTGATTTTGCTAAATATAATTGGGACATATCAAGTAATAATGTGATTGTATGTTCAACTTGGGGACATTTTCAGTCTGTCACTGAATTAGCAATGCCTACACGTGATGGTCTGTAGTAGATGTGTTGAGCTGATACAGCATACTTAGCTCTCGTATCTGTACCACTTGTGCTGTAAAACTGGAGTACTCCTATATATATAGAATTATTTGTCTAAACTGTCTTTGTTCACTCTGAAGAATATAAGATTTTTCTCCTTCTTTCTCACTTCATCCCTTCACCCACAAAAACAAACCAACAAGATATAAGGAAACTAAGTAAATAGTTTCTTGTGTCACTGAATACTTCACAAATATCAGACTTCTCACAGTCCATTTATGTAGACATTTCTGTGTTGTGATAGTTTTAATAAATGATGTAAGTCATGAGTTGTAATTGTTGAATATATCTGGTTTCAAATAAGTCTATAATTTTATTATTGCACGGATGTATTGTTGACTTCATTGGAAATTCTAGTTAGCTATTCCCATAACACCATTTGCTATGAGTAAACGTCTACAAACTTCCCAGCTACAAATTCCCAACTATATAAGTTGAATAGTTGGTGTTAAAGATTTGGAAACACTACTGCCTTGAATGTTGATGCAGATGTTTGTTATGGTAAAAGGGATCAAAGGTTACGAGGTCATGACAGAGGTTAAAGGATTAGCATGTGACAATAAGAATTGGTCAGGAAAATGGAAAAGTAGAACTAATTTTTCTTGCACCCACCTGTGCTTTCTGTCAAATAAAAACTTCTGGTAATGACATAGCAAGAAGAAGAGACAAGGGTTAATGAGTAGCACAAGTTCAAATGTGCAAAGTATTGGAGTGTAAATTGGATCATACAACCTAGTGTAGTTGTATAACCTAACAAAAGACTTTGAGACATTGTGGAAAATGTTATGAGGCAGGCAACTTAATTTTGATTGTTTGAACACCTTAACACTCATAATACGTGTCAGTTAGTTACAATAAAGGCTATGATTGTCAAAAGTGTTCTTAATGGAAAAACATGATTGCTATCCTGAAGGAAATGGGTTATGTATTTTTTTTTTATTAAGTCCTTTAATGTCTTTATACAACATGTTATGGAAGGCGTCAATAGGTTGTTTATTCTTAAATTTAGTATAGTTCTTTTCAGAAGCCATATTTTACAACTGAAAACAAGTTTGAAAGTCAAACTTGAATCATGTAGCAAAAACACAAAAGGAAGTTTAATATGGTGAAGCTGTGTACTTCAAGAATGGAGCATGTATGGAGAGATCTAAGGAAGAGACTTTGATTTGTCCTTCTTTAGTTCCTTTGTATATGGAAATACATAAGTAGATATATGTAAAACTCAGGTTTTGGTTGTACTACTATCCAAGTTTCTTATTACACAAAATGTAAATTATTAAAGCTAGAGTTTTTTTTAATTCCTTACTTAGAGTGTAGCAATTGTTCCGGTTGTCTGGTTTAGTTTAATTTTTCTGATGATATTCCCATATGTATACATTCTAATTTCCCTTCTGAGTTGCAATTAAAAGGAGGAGATAATACACGCTTTTTTTTCAAAATATAAAAATAAACAAATGACCCATGAAGAGCTAAGAGGCAGAAAGTGCCTGTCAGTTATATTATCTCACAGTGGTGGCCTGACAGAAACACATTTTGTGAATCTAACACACGGATAAAAAGAAAGGTCAGGGTTCACAGAGCTAGTTTATTGCAAATGGTTCTCATGGATTTTCTGTTTTCCCTTAGGTTTTCTGGGTTCATTGTTTAAATGGCCTCTTCCACTCATTCATTCTGTTCTGGTTTCCACTAAAAGCCCTTCAGCATGGTAAGTATTACGAAAAAGTAAAAATGTTGAAAGGTACAAAATACCTGAATACCTTATTTTCTCTTAGGAAAGCTTTATAGATCCTAACAGTTTTGTGTGATTACATTTCAATATACCGTTTCTAGAACTAGAGCAGATGCAGTAGAGCTTCATTTAAAATACGTTTAAAAGTAGGAGTAATATTGTGTACGTATGCATAAAACGATATAAATAGGTTTTAAGTAAACTGAAGCAAGATAGAGAAAAAGAGATTGTTACTAATTACACTATTTTTTTATGTAATATGCTACCATAGTAAATACCTACAAAATCTTAAGTCACTACTGTCCCTTGCATTCTTTCTTACGTTTTGGGTGATGTTACTCTGTCCTGTTAATTCAAGAGCATACAAACCCATTAGTTTACATGTATAGGAGGAGGCTTGCGCCAGAGGAAATGGAGACATCTTGCACAGCTCAGCCCTGTCGCTCTTCTGGTTTGACTGTTGTATAGGTACCTGAGCTGGCAGAAGGAGATGGAGAAAAGCTGTATTAATTAGAGGAAACTTGAAAGCACTGCTTCCGGTTTGTGGGAATATTTGGGGGCAGGAGGAGAGCTCTGGAATGGGTTTTTGATTTGCTTCCACTTTGTGGAGAGGGGAAAATAAAATGTGTGTACTGTGCCACTTTCCTGTAAAATCAGTCTTCTTAATTTCCGTGATGTAGCCAGGCAGTCTGCCCTGGCATAGGGAACAGAAAAAATCTTATGGACATTTTGTAAGTTTTGAGACTAGGTAGTGAGATGGTCATAGCTACTTGTACCTGAAAAGGCTAAGAGGAAAATTTCTCGCAGAATATTACTCGGTGACTTCTGATAGGTAAAGGGAAGTAGGTAGCAGCTCAGTTCTCTCTGAAAGGCCACTGAATGTGAGTTCAGTGACAGTGGTTTGCATTCGAGAGAAAGTTTTGACAGCTCAGGAGGAGGAAGATCGCAAAATGTCAATGCATACTCTAAAACCACAGCCTCTAATAGGACCAAAATCCCTGTTCAAAGCTATAGCCAATCCATGTGAGAGATTTATGCATTACATGATGGAGAAGTGTTTAGTGAGTATATGTGGTGATGCAGGATAGAGTTCATGGGTGAATGGCAAAGCTGAAATAGTTGCATGGGCCCCTGTAAGAATGCTGTAGCTCAGGCCTCTTCTTCTTGCAGCCCCTGGGCTAGAACTGACATGCTGACAAGTGGCCTCTCTAAGTCTGAACAAATTGCTTTCTGTCTTCCTGGTTTTTTTTCCTAGAGAAAGGGCAGGTGAGTAAAGGGAACAAAACTGAGATCTGGGGATTGGTGGGCAGTATAACCAGTACCTGCCGTGGGTCCAGTTCTCCATGAAGGGGAAACGAGCACAGGATGGGAGCTGCTGTTAATTAAATCTCTGATGGCTATGTGTGTAAAGAGGAAAGGAAAATAATGCTATTAGTTTCCTAGGGAGATGCTGATGAATGCCAGAGAGACCGACCAGAAACAGTAGCTTCTGAGAAGTGGTCTCAGCCTTCACCTTCTCTCAGTAAAAAAGAGGTGCTCATTTTCTTTGAGCATCTTCTCCTGTTTAGACTCACTTGTTCACCTCTTTCTTATCTATAAGTGGAAAATTTCAAAATGCATGTGCTATTGTAGAATCTACCAAGAAATATGCAGTCAGAGAATAGGTATGGATTTGTTAGAACTCTTTGTCAGAATTTGCTCCTTGAGACCTGGTCATTGTACAGTTGTGGTGTTTTGACCTTGGCTGGAAGCCAGGTGCCCAACAAGCTGCTCTATTACTCGCCCCACCTCCTCCTTTCAGCTGGACCGGGAGAAGAAATAAGGTGAAACTTGTAGGTTAAGACACAAGCAGTTTAATGAAAAGCTAAGCAAGGCTGAATGCACAAAACAAAAAAAATAAAACCCCGAAGAGTTATTCTCTACTTCCCATCAGCAGGTGATATCTGGCTTGTCCAGGGAAGCAGGCCTCCAATACACGTAGTGGTTCCTCTCGAGGACAAGCTTCCTCCTCCTTGTTCTAGCTTTTATTTTTGAGTTGATGTCATATGGTTTGGTATGGAATATCCCTTTGGTCACTTTGGGTCAGCTGTCCCGTTTGTGTCCCTTCCCCAAATCTTCTCCCCTGCCTCAGTGGGATGGGGTGGGAATGTTGAAAAAACAGCCTTGGTACTGTGCAAGCTGTTCTCAACTGCAGCCACAACACGGGTGTGTTATTAACACCTTTCTAGCTCTCAATAGAAAGCACAGCTCTATGAGGGTTGCTATGGGGAAAGTTAACTCCATCTCAGTCAGACCCAATACAACAGTACGCAAAACTAGAGTCTTTGCACTCCCATGTACTGCCATGTGGGTATGAAAAGTGACAAGGACATAAATCTTCACAGAAGCTTCTCACAGATACAACTTTGTCAACCTAACAGTAAATGGCGGAAGCCAGATTAGTACGTACAAGTAAATCCACCAACTGTTTCCTTTTATAACCTTTAAAATGAGCCACTGTCTCAGCTTTATTTCCAGACTTCCAGAGCACTTGTCCTTTGTGGTGTGCTGGTCTGTCCAGGGAGAAAGTTAGATTGGGGAAGTACCAGGAATGCAACTAAAATTAATTTAATTTCCACAATATGTTACGGTCATGTGAAGGCTGGAAAAGCATGCTACAGAAACAGGAAAACATACTTAATTAACAGCATTTAATATACTGTATGCTAGCTGAGCATCGTGGAAAAAGTAGGCCTTTTCAACTACACACAGAGCACAACCAAAATAAAAACAAACACCTTTATTCTTCTTTCCCGCAGCACAGCTTTTTAAAAGTATACTTCCTTATGCTCTTTCAGCATTCACTCTTTCTTGTGTGTGTCTTTTATCCTTCCTTACTATGTGCACATCATTTTGATAGATTTTTATGTGATGGCGGTAAAAAGCAATATCCCAGTGATTAGAACCTCTGCAGCAGAGTAAGAGTTCTGGTTTAGTTGCAGTGTATGAACAATCTCAGGTGCTAAAAGCGTTTCTGAACCAAACATGTAAAGCTCAAACATAGCAAGCTCAATTCTTATAATTGAGGATTCCCTCTGTGTAGTTCAGATGTGTGTTGTCTCATGTCTGCCAAGAACTTTCAGAGAACTGGGATCAGAAAAGTCCATGCGTTGTAGTGATGTTACAAAAATCTCATGTTTCTAGTGTAATTCCTGAAAGATTTAAAGGACTAAAAGTTATAAAAGTCATAGATCTCTATTGTTCAGAACAATTCAAGGTGAAATCTGCTGTTACTACCCTGTAGGGAGTGCTATCATCTCTTTTGTACCTAAAATAAGAGATTTTTATATATATAGTGGATATTTTTTTATTATTATTTTTGTGACTGTTTCCTTCTCCAGGTTCCGTATTTGGCAATGGTAAAACTTCAGATTACCTGCTTCTGGGGAACACTGTATACACTGTAAGTCTTCCTACAGCTAACTGATGCTTTATCAGCTGATTATCTATATTGTCTCTATCCTTCACTCTTACAGAGATGTGGTTTTATTAGTATTCATAATTATGAGATATAGGATCTTTCCTATATAGAGATATAGGAAACTTAATTCATTGTAGTACTTTAAGAATAAGAAATGGCTCTTGAATAACTCATTGAGAAGCTCTGAATTCTAATTCTGCTTTTTAAAACAAAGCAGCTTAATAAAGATGCAGAAGTTACATCTGACCTTTACTGGAAACTGTCTACTTTTTAAAAATAATGGTAATTGTAATTCCCTAATTAGCCTGCTCATTAATCATAGAATCCCAGAAGTACTCCACAGTCATAGAATCCTAAACTCCACAATATTGTGATCATTGCAGCTAAGGCTATCACTGAGATAGTAATTTAAGATTAGCTCCTGCGTTGGAGAAATTCCAGGTTATTGGATATGGAACTGGTTGTGGACTTGTGAAGATACATTTCTGTTCTCCTTCTCTTAATTTATCATGGGGCCTTGAAAGAGCCTCGTGGAACCAAGATTCGTAGGATGCCTTTTCAGAGACAACCAAAGTGCCAGAATTACGCCTGACCCACACCTAACAGTAATCTTCTGTTACTCTCATAGATATTAGTCATTATTGTGTTTTTTTTTTCTTTTAATCTTGTATCTTGCAGAATCAATTAATGAAGCTAAATATTTGTTTTTCACTTCCTAGATGTCAGTTACCCAAGAGATGAGAGTTTTCCAAGATCTCTCTCGAAGCAAAACTAGACTTGTGCTTATTCTCCTCTGTTCTTGAACATTAAGAGTTTAATTAATTTTTCAATTTCTAGTTGTTGGCAGACACAAAAAAAAAAGAAATGAATTCTTCCATCAATCAAAATCGATTTCCTTAGGGAATAGGGAAACATCATAATTGAAATAAAACTATTGTAGAATACAGTGTAGTCCTTTTGAAAATATAACTACTGTCAATGTCTCCTATGTATGAGAGAACATTTTGAATAGTGTTTTCTGGTCAGCTAAGCAGAAATGTTAAAGAGCATGAAGGGCCGAATAACCACAGCCCATTCTTTGTATTTCCTACTGCTGTGGCAGTTAAAATATTTCTTCTGGCAATACATAGACTTTAAACTGGTTATTTCAGGCACATTGAAAAACTGTTTGTTCATACATTCTCTTAAAATTTTATTAGCTCTACACTTGCGTTTCCCTATTCCAAAAGGCAACTACAGCATGTTTTGTCAGCCGTAGTCACATATGATCGTGCAATCTATCATATGATGAACTAGAGATGGATGGAATATCCAGGTTAAGTGTTTTCTGTGTAAGTCTTATTAAAATTAAGATGCAAGGTCACAATCGTTGCCATAGCTCAATCCTGACAGAAGTAGTTCAACTGACACAAGTCTACTTGTATTATGAACTGGTAACACCCGAGTAGTGTTTAGAAGTCAGTCATTTATCTGAATGCCACTGCTTTTCCCAATACTGAGAATCTTCCAGGACCACTTGTTGTCTTAAGTTCTTCTTGGGGAGAGGTTCTTTGCACTGGGTTTTCACTCTATATGCAGGTGTTTCATTGTTTACTGTACTTAGAAGTTGCAACCTTTGCTCAGTTCAGCAGTTTATTTTATGAATTGTATGTACATAGAGTTGTATAACTTCACCTATCCTAGAACCTAAGCCAAGTTTTCTCATAGCATCTCCTTTTCCTTGATTATTCTAAAAGTACCCTTTGTGTTTGCCACCATTTTGTAGAATGAGTTAGCACTGTACACTTGTTAAACACAATATTCAACATACTATTGCGGTCACAGCTGAAGTTCTTCCCTGAAGAAATCTCAGAACTTCATCCTGCGCAGTTGCTCTGCTCTGTACTTATTTCCAAAAGCCAAGCTTGACACCCAGAGAAAACAAGTTACATATGGTATACTAAGAGTTTACTGGGTTACAGTAGGTTCTATGGAACTGAACGTTCAAAAAGTGTTGTCATTCAGTCACTGTCAGTTAATGGATGGATTGAAATCTTACAGTACTACAGAACATCTGAGTGTCATCTGTGACATCAGCTGACTCATGAACATCAAAACCTGCATTTTCAGATTTGTAGCAGGTTTTTTCACCACCTTCAGAAATGATTTAATTTCAATATTGTAGCCTGGAGCTACTCATTACGGTCTGTCAAACTATCTGTAAATCCCAAAGCAGAGGTCATGGGGCAATTGTTCTGTTACCTTCTACAACCGGTTTTCAACTAGAAGGGCTGACACATCACCATCTTGAGAGGCTAATTGCTTGCTACTAATACACACAGAATGGCCAAAAAATTCCCAAGAAAATATTACTTCACTACTTTATGTCCAGACAACATGCTTTTTCATTTGTTTTCCAGATTCTCCATTTCCTTCACTTCAGATTTAAACTGGGGGAGAGATGGGGGTTGCAATTGATATATTCCTGCTCTTTCACAGGAATTCAAGCAGTTCTGGAGCACACATGAAGATTAGAGAGACTTTCAAAACGGGGACATGGGATTTATTTATTTATTTTTAAGATTTTTTTTAATTTCTGTGCATGTGAAATGTATATGCACTGACCGTTATTAGTCAATATCTTAAAATCCTAAGATCATAAGGCTGCTTTTAATCTGGTTTTAGAAAATCTGCATTCATCACTTGTGCAAAAGTCAGTAATGCCGTTTCTTTGGATCCACAAAGAAATCCAGGAATGTGCACTGATACATATCATGTCCTGGAATTCTTTCTTCAAACACAAATTTCAAATAGGAGTAGAGTACCCTGAAAATATTTGTATGACCATTCTTGAGAGGTCTTTTTAAAAAAGCTCAGTGCTTTATACAGAGTACCAGTTTGACTTCTTGTTTCCTGGGTAGGATTCAGTGAGCTATTTTTTAGTTTGGTTCAAGGGGAGGAGGGAGCAATAAAATCCACATTCTTGAGGAAGTTGCTTCTCTTAGTTGTAACTTTGTTAGGGGTATCAGATAAAATGCAAAGAGGGTATATATTCACAGAGTGTATCTCCTCTTTTAGAGACCTGTAGTCTTTGTTTTGTGTATTTTGTCTATGCAATGAGAATTCTGGATCTGATCCTAAAAAAGAATGTTTTCTTCACATTTTCTTTTGCTTGCAAAGGTAGCAAGCAAGTGTACCAGATGAGTATTTTTTTCATCGTAATTCATTTTTTTCACACATCCAAATATAGCACCAGGACTGGATAGACTAAGTGAGTTATAACACTCATCATGGTCCTTCTAATTGGATTTCACACATGTTTTAGATAATGCAATTATGGTACTGTGTATTTTTTTTTGTCCTTAATAATGCAGCAATAGTTGACATAGGAGATTCCAGTATTAGAAGCATAAACTTACATCTAGAGTGAAAGCTTTCTGGCAGGATTTGTATCCTTTTGAGCACTAGACATGGTGAAAGACTATATATATGTTAAAGCAGTTATTTTCAGCTTCTGATTCAAGTGAATTTCTTCTGAATTTCTGAGACTTCTTCAAGGTCAGCTACAAACTCCTTTACATCATTGCTGCCAAGCTGGCCAACAAACCAATAGCTGGTACAGGTGGAGCTTGGTCTTAGTGAGTCAGTTTTGGAGCTTCATGTTCTTCAGATTGCACATAAAGCAAAACTTGTGATACATGTTCACATTTGAGTTACAAAACATAGTAACTATTTCTTTGCTAAACAGAAAACTTGTTTGGGTGAATTTCAAAGGAAAGAAGATAAACAATTTTCCTGAATCAACTAGTCCTTGCTGTGTAATTATAAACTTTTCTACTGCTGCTCATCTCTGAACTAAAGTGGAATGTGTCATACAGGACAATAACATAATGTTTTTAGTTAGACACTGCTCCACAAAAAAAGAGTAAAGATAAGAGTAAAGTTGAGAGGGAAGAATGAAAATGACATACAGACTTATTCAACACATTATCTGTACGCACAACATAGGTCTTAGGCTGCAAACATTTAACTTTTTGGCTTTTCAAGGTTTCACAAAGATGACTTGTTTACTAACAAAAGTACTAAAGAAGTGAACAAAACTTTTGATTTTGTTTGTTGTATTTTTAAAATTCCAATTACGGTAAGCTTGAACAATTGCAGATTTTCAGCCCAGTGTCTAGATCTTCTAAATCTGAATGTGTGTAGAAAGTAGTAGACGTCGTCTCCATAACTGGGGGTCTGCCGTCTCAGCTGAAGCAGACTACGCTTTTCACCAACCTTTCTGTGTAAAAAAAATAGCATCGATAAAGAAGCTAATGATTCAGTAAGAGCCAGACTTGCAGTTTAAGATTTCTAATACTGAAGAGTAGTTTTTCAAATCAAATTAGTGGCAATTATTAATGGAAGCTAATAATTTCTAGTGTTCTATAACTAGCTTATGACTGGGGCATATCTTTATATCTTCTAGTGCATTTTACGGCACTTGAACTGCAGATTTCCTCTAGAAAAAAAGAGGACATATACATCTAGCTGTGGTCTAAAAGAATTTCACTTTGGGGCTGCAGAGCATCCTACTTTTTTGAGAGCAGATTCTGTTAAAGAGAAAGGACTATTCCAGAGCTTCTGCAGATCCTTAGAAATTATTGCCTTTTGCTTTATGAGCTTTGATTTGGATCCTATTACACAGCTAGGTGCATTGAAACATACAGTACTTCATGAAATATTATTAAGGAAATAACATTTAAGTAGAAAATACCGATTATTCTATCCCTTATTTCATTTTTGCTAGTAAATGCAAAGTGTGAAAATCATTAAACTTTTTCTTCTGTTCTCCTGAAAGTTTAACTGAACTAATAAATTGTGTATCTTAAGTAATAATCACATATTAAATAAGAATCCCCTCTCTCTCTCAGTTTGTGGTTCTAACTGTGTGTTTGAAGGCTGGATTAGAGACTTCATATTGGACTTTGGTAAGCAAATGTCTTTACCCTGTTTTCAAGTGTTTTGTAAAATATGATGGATTAATAATTGTAGTATTTTCTTCTTATTTATTATGCTACACCCCTATAGTTTGTCCACCCTCTCCACAGTATCAAACTGTGGTTGCTGTGTGGAAAGACAGAATATCCACATACAAAAACCAATACTTAATGTTGAAAAGGAGGACATTGGGATAAGGCTTAAAGTAATCCTTCAACTGGAAAAATCAAAATTATTCTGAGTTGTTTGTAACTGCATTTAAATTGGTTTGAAATGCAGCAATATTGCTGCTGAAAGTATCCTTTTTCTGTAAGAAAATAGCTGACTAAAGTAGCAGAGTTAAATTAATACGAGGCATGGAAATTTCGTCCAATATATCAGAATTGCATTGTAAATACTAAGTAGCAAAGATGGGTTTTATGTCATAGTGCATCTGTGATGATTTTTGTGTTCTCTTTTTTTATTTGTTTTAACAGTTCAGCCATATAGCTATCTGGGGCAGCATAGCACTTTGGATAGTGTTTTTTGGAATCTACTCTTCTTTGTGGCCAGTCATTCCTATGGCACCTGATATGTCAGGAGAGGTAAAAGTATATTTTAACTACTATGCAAATGTGTGCAAAAAATATTGTTTCAGTCTTTAATACATGTCTTATCTTCACTGCTGACTAGAAGTGCATGAGAGTGTTGCTCTTTTATATATTCAATTTGGTAGCCATGTTTAAAATAGAATGAATTTTTACTCTTGTGAAAATAGAGCTCAACTTAAAAGCTCTAATTATATGGTCTAGTGAGGAAGAATAGACAGGTAAGCTGCTTTGCAGTTCTTAAGTAAGTTTTAATTTTCTGAAGAGGAGACTTACCAAATTCGGAACTCAGAATTATGATGCTCATTTGGCTGGATGCTCTTTTTGTAATGAGGTAGCACAAACAGTGCATTGGGTAAGGCTGTGTTTTCATCTTCAATTTTACGGATTTGCTAGGTATTTGAAACTGTAAAATGCCTCAAAAGATTAGAGATGCCATAACATTGCATGAGCAGCAGCTTGTCATGCAAGCATTTTCTTTTCTGTTATTATGCTACTTAGAATGCATTATTTTACTGTATCTTTAACCTTTTGGCAGTAATTACTGGTTTCTCTTTCATTTATTACCCCATTTATGTAAACTTGCTCTGAATATTGCAAATAGGACTGAATCCATAAAAGATGCTTAATTGCTGCTTGTGCTGATCTGATTGGGACTTCAGTCCCAAATTCTCAAAACCATTCACTTCCAGAAAGATATGAATTTTAGTATCGATTTCCCAGACACCAATGTCTGCTTCTGGGCATGTCCAGTACCTTCTGAGCTCATAAAATTTGGTGCACATTCTCAGAGGCAATCAAATACTGAGTATACTTGCATGTTTCAGAAAGATAGTCTTTTAATGTTTTTCTAAGCCTATCCACTTCTGAAATCAAGCCATACACCAGTAAAAGTGTGCCTTTAATTCTACTACTGTGATATAATTCAGCAATTCATGCAGGATGTGGTAAATTTAGGTACTTTTCTGTCCTTCATTTGAAGGTAATTCAGACCCACAAATGTCACCTCCTACATAAACAGGTATGGGAAAAATAAAATCTAGGCATTTATATAACTACTACATTTTAATAGAAAGCACAAGGAATTAGCTTAAATACTTGGACACCTGAGAAAAATATTAGTTTGAAATTATAAAATTACTAGCTGTTTTTCCTCTCTATTTTAACCTCTTATCCATGTATATATGTAGATTTTGTACATTACTGTGTTGCTTCCACTACTCAAAATTAATTATGCACATTATTCTAAAGTAATTGAAACTATTGCACTTCAGCATATACACTGTATTTCACAGAAGAAATAGAATGTTCTTGGAATCTGTTTTTACAGATTGTGTAAAAACTTTATACTTTTAAGACAGAAGAGCTTTTATAGTGACAAGCACAGTGGGAGCAGCAGGATGTGTTCTACATGGTATGACATAAAGGTGGCTACTTCACTGTTGAAATAACTGAGTATTTTGCTTAGTACATGTTCAGTCTCTGAAGCTATTGTGAGGAAAAGATGTTTTTTGAGGGGAATGTAATTCCTGCAAACTTGGAAAAACAGTTCTGCATGAAGAGACGTAGCTGTCAACAAAAATACTCTTGGGACTTGAATTCAACATGACACTAGTCTGACTCATGAACCCAAATTAATTTGTTGTGATAAAACTGTATCTGTACTTGAAATAGATAGTCTACTTTTGTTAGAGTGCTTACTTATGTATGTATATGTGTATATAAGCTCTTGATGTGCGTCTGGACATGCAGTTGTTTGGGGGCATGTTGTTGGGTGAGGTTGGTTTTGGCTTTGGTTTTGCTTTCTTTCTAAGAATATAGTTAGAAGTCTGTACTATCAGAATAATGTCTCCTAAACATCTCATAGAACATAAGAGCTTATTTTAAAAGCTCTGATCTGGCTTTTTGAGCTGTGCTCTGTGTGGCTAAAAGTTGTGTCAACGTATACCATGGCTCAGGTTGGAAGGAGGATTTTTGTACATTCTCCTGGAAGCCCCCTTTGCTGACCGGGTGGTCTCTGGTAGGGCAGAATTCACTGTGTCTCTCTGAAGCAGGTCCAGACTTTCCATAAGTAGTCAAAACGAAAGATTCACAAATTTAACTGTGGAAAAGATTGTGGTGTGGTAGAAACGAATCCATATGGACATCTCTGCTGGTGTGGTAGAAATGAATCCATATGGACATCTCTGCTGGTCTGTGCAAATACTGCTTGTCTGATTTTTTTTATTTTTTTTTAAATGTGCTTCAAGTCAATCTTGAAGAATTCACCAAAGTACATTTGGCAGAAATTAAATCATAGAATCATAGAACAACAGGTTGGAAGAGTCCTCAACTGACCATCATCTGTACCATCCGTTCTTGGGAAAAGCATGATCTATATAAGGTGTCCTAGCACCCTGTCCAGCCAAATCTTAAGTGTCTGATGTGGGGGACTCCACCACTTTCCTGGAGAGATTATTCTAATGACTTATTGTCCTTGTGGAAAATTTTATTCCTGTGACTAATCATCATCTCCAGGAGTAACCTGTACCCATTACTCCTTGTCACACACTTTTTCTGTGTGACTATTTGTGAAAAGGAAGTCTCTATCTTCCTTGTAGCCACCCTTCAAATGGTGGAACATGGTGTTAAAGTGTCCAGTATAGTCTTCTCAAGCTTCTGCAATCACCAAATGAACTACTCAAAAGGTGACCTCTGCTTCTGTAGCTTTTTGTCTGTCTTGCCTTGGCCTGGTCTAATAAATTATGCTGAAGGGAATTTTCACGGTTGGGTTTTTTTCCAAATTCATTAAAAACTAATTAATGCATCTTAATGTTTGCTAAAAATGCCTCTTTTTTAATAAGCTGTAGACTTATAAGGAGTTTAAGTTCTTTTTCAGCTCCTGAGAGAGGGTAACAAGTTATACCTTAGTATTTTTATAGCCTTACCAGTGAGTATTCTTGATACAGTATTCATCCAAACATTCAGTCCCAACTAGATGGTATCTATCCTCTGCAAACATATTTTTCATGGCTTTTTTGACACAGAAAAGAACCTACTGAAACAACCTAATAAGAATTTGTTCTAACCTCGTATTAATGTAATGAAAATAATCAGATTCTTGCTGCTTATTTCTGGTTCTATTTCAAGAAAACAAAATACTATTGCTCTTGAAGGGGAAAGAAAAAGCATATGGAGCTGTTGGAAAAATCATTCATTGGGTGCAGGGGAAAGGTTTCACCTTAAATATTTTGAAACTTGGGATTTTTCATCTATTCCTATACAGCTCTGACAAATGTGTTTAAACAGAGAACACGAGATAATGCCTCAAGGAAAAAAAAAGTTATAATAAAAGAATCTGTTTATGCTACAAGGACACTCTTATGTTAGAGCACTGAAGCTTGCAGCTCAAATTTAAATCATAATATTTGTTGGTTTGTGTTCATCTTTTAGTGTCAAAGCATAACCCAATAATTTACTGGTAAAAAAAAAGAAACAAATATTTCACATACTTTTGCAGGTATTCGCTATTTTTTATACTAATTTTGTTTTCCATCATTTTGTGTATCATTCAATTGTAGAGAAGATAATTAAAGTTGGCTTTTACATATGTGTTGCTGTATGTTAGTAATACAGAAGGAAAGCTTGTAGAATGCTATGCTCAAAAAGAAAATATAGTGAAATGAAAAATTATGGCTTTCTGACAGGATGTCAGCGGTTTTATTCATTGTCTAAGCCACCACTCCCCCTTCTTTGGCATGTTCCTAACGCTATAATCAAGTGTATTTTTCTTTCTCTTTCATTTGCTCTAAGATTTTTTTCCCCAGAAAGCCAAACAAGGACCTCTTGGTCTATAATGTCTTGTCAATCTAGAATGCTGAGGCAGTTATGGCATCAAGATCTTTGTTTTCTCCACTTTCAAGATTGCTGCTCCCACACTGGACCAACTCGCCCCAAGGGGACAGTACTGTTCCTCACAGTGTGGCAGTTATGTGATTCTCCATGTTACAGTACTCCTAAATCTTATAAATAAGTAGTGACTAGGTCACTCAATAGATACTGTGCCAGAAGAGCTTGAAGGTGACTTCTGGCTCACAAAAGCAGAAGTATCCTGTTCTCCTGATAAAAATAACTCACAGTTATACAGCTGATACCTGTCACAGAGATTAGTAACAGGCATCTGGGTGTTCTTAGCCGAAAACTCTTCTGTAGTAAAATTCTCACAAAACCTTAGAATCAACATTCAAACAAGAAAACAGTTACATTTTGCCAACTTTACAACAGTTTCTATTCCAGTTTAAAAAAAAAAAAGAGCCCTAGTGAAAAGAACTTTGTTCATTTTCCCTGATTGATGATGTTCAGATGAAAACTGTCAGTTCACCATTGTCCTTATGCAGACACAGCCTAAAAGGACTAAAAGGAGAAATGGATGAAAAATGTCAGAGAAGCAATGGGATTTACGAAGGAGAAGACAATGACAAAATAAGCTGTAAAATTGAAGAAAGATATATGATAAAAAAGGGTGGGATAACCTACATAGTTAATTGTAGTGATGGCTAGTTCAGGTACTGTAGCAGATCAGCTTTAAGTAGCTCATCAGCTTTAATCAGCTTTATTTATCATTAATTATACTGAATTTACTGTTGTTGTTCACCTTTACATTATTTTTGTTTGTACTTTAGACTTGTTAATTTAAAAATATGTCTTCTTGAGTTTATTCTAAGAAACAGGGACTATATTCTTCTAGTCTTCGATACAGATCATAAAATACTAGGAATTCAAGGTTTGTCTGCTTATAGCAAATTGTTAAAATACCTTTTCTTCCAGCAGATTTTTGATAGTAGTAGAAAAACCTGATTTTTCTTGGAGGAAATTTGATGTACAGTGTATGAGAGGGAAACACTGAAAACATTTCAAAGGCTTTCAGTGATTTTTATACCAACTTCACAGTGTCTATGATGCAGTCTTTGTAACAGTACAGTGTCTATCTGCTGTAATGTTTATTCCCGCATTTGTTGTTTGTCAGTACTATCTAGTGTGGAAACATCTGAACTACCAGTTTTACAGGTTATTTTCTTAATATTTTGCCTGCAAAGATTGTGCTTTTTAAGTGTAGGTGCACATGAAAGAAATTTTACTTTGTAGGCATTTTATGGTTAGATTTAACGTTGTTATGGAGAAGTGGGTCATACTACAGAACAGTTCTTTTGACCCATTACATGAAAAGAATCTCCTTTAAATTTCAAAAAAGGATGCCACAACAGACTAGAAGGACATTTTCATTGCAGACCTGAGTAAAACTGCGTGGATCTCTTCATTACATTGGTATAACTGAAGCTGATACTTTTTGGTGTAACATTAACAGTGAAAGTGAAGTATAGCTTCAGTATTTTCTTAAACAAGTTACATTGTTTTCTCAGTTTAAAACACATGTAGTTTGCATAAACATCTAAAATTAAATGCCATTTCTCCTCATATTTGATGAGGTATTTACTTTGTAGATGTGATTTGTTTTTTTTTCTTTGAGAGTCTCCAATACACAGGAAAATATTCTGTGATGCTCAACAAAATACATTTTAAATCTGTGATCCAGTGAATTACCAGGAGATGTTTCCTGTTGTCCATGTTTCGTCACATTGTGCTTTATACCCACTTGAAAGAAATAAATGATGCTGTGATGAAATTGTTATGTTTTTATATCTATCTCATTTTCTTGCAATAAATACATTAATTAATGAAGTTACTGTAACTCGTAGCACTCTGATAACAGTAGATACCATTCATGTGTCAGTAGACTATAAAGCTGCTCAAACTTTTCCATTAATACTTCCATCCTTGCAATTCAAATCTTTTTAATGGCACTTAAAAGCAGATTGATTTTTAAAATTTGAAAACAGTTACATTTCTGAGTTTGTATGGTTATCTCTTTCTTGAATAAATATGATTGTGATTTTGATTGAAAATAAAACTGGGGGGAGGGAAAAGTAAACCAACCTGTTGTGTATTTCATAGTAGTACAACTCCTGACTTTTGAATTTGTTACTGTTGTGTGCGCCAAGGTGCATAAAAAAAGGCCTAGCAACTATCTGATTAATAAGTTAGCTTAAAAGTACAACACTTACTGGAATAAGTATGACATTGAGATTAAAAGCAAAAGTTCAATGTATGCAGAACTTTTTTGATTTATTGTGATACTGTAGATAATGCACTGTAAAGTTCTCCAGAGCACCATCTGTTTCTGCTCTGTCTGACCCAGGGGATCTATAAAACTACTGGCGGAAATTGAAGTTGAGGAAAGTGTGTATTTTACAGAATTTTAGATCATTTGATTGAGGTTTGCAGAATCTTTGTGAAAAACAATAATATTCCTTGTTCAATGATTTAGCTGCACCATGGAGGAAAGATGTATTAGATTTTACTATGTTAACAGTATTAGTTTCTTAAATACTGTTTCCTTCTATGTTATTCCACATAACTACCTTATATAGAGTTGTGCTTGTTAAAATGCTACATCTTTTAATCTTCTTACTGATTTTTTTTTTTTTTCCAAAAAAAAATCCCAGAACTTTTAAAAATTGTAACTGGCCAGATACTTCAGTCTCTAATGACCAGCTCTTCTCTGGGGAGATGTTTGTCTAAAGTTTGATCTCAAAGGGGGAATTTGTTTCAGTCTAATGGAGAGCAAAGCCAGTATTCAGGCTAGTATACAATTACTGAATGCTTGAGGTTGGAATGGACCTCTGGAGGTCATCCTCCCCGCCACCTGAGGAGAGTTGCCCAGGACCATGTCTAGATGGCTTTTGAATATCACCAGGGATGGAGACTTCACAGTCCCTCTGTACAACATGTGTTGGTATTCGGTCACCTTCATAGTAAAAAAGTATTTTCTGATGTTCAAATGTAGCCTCCTGTGTTTCAGTTTGTGCTCATTGCCCCTTATCTTGTCACAGGACACCACTAGAAATAGCTTAGCTTTGTCACGTTGGCACCCTCCCTTCAGGAATCTATTTGTATTTATAAGATCCCCCCTGAGCCTTCTCTTCTCTAAACATATAAGATAGTCCCTACTCTCTCAACCTTTCCTCTTGTATGAGGTATTCCAGGCCCTTCATCTTCTTCGTGGCCCTTAGTTGGACTCTCTCCAGTATGTCTACGTCAGGGAGCCCAGAACAGGACACTTCTCCAGGTGTGACCTCCTCAGTACTGAGTGGAGGAGACCTCCCTTGACCTCTGTTTACAATACTTTGTTTAAAGAAGCCAAAGATACTATTCACTGTCTTTGTCACAAGGGCATGTTGCTGGCTCATGTTTAACTTGGTGTTCACCAGGATCCCTAGGTGCTTTCTGCAAAGCTCCTTTCCAGCTGGGTCTCCCCCAGCATTTACTGGTGCGTGGGAATTTTCCTCCTAAGGTGCAGGACTTTGCCCTTCCACTTGCTTGGCTATATGGGGTACTTCTCAGCCCATTTTCCCAGGCAGTTGAGGTCTCTCTGGATGGCAACACAACCCTCTGATGCATCTGCCACTCCTCCCAGTTTTGTGTCATTAGCAAACTACTTGAATGTGCACTCTACCCCATCATCCAGATGTTTAATGAAGGCATTAAACAGGACTGGACTGCCGTATTTGCTCCTGGAGTATGCAGTTAGTTAATGGCTTTCAGCCAGACTTTGTACCACTGATCTGGGCCACACTCTGGGCCTGGCCATTCATCCAGTTTTCAATCTGCTCATGTGACCCATACATCCACAGCTTCTCTTTGAGGATCTTAAGGCTTATGTACTGCTGTGGTGTCCTTCCCACTGTAAAAGATGCTATTAATAGATACTTGTCTTGCATTATTAAAAATAGATGAGTGTTATTTTAATAATTTTTGCAGAATACAGCATAATAAATAAATTTAAATAGGTGGAAAATTAAGATAATTGCTATGGTACTGTTCCTCAATGCTAGCGGGGGAGTTATAAGTAATGCTCCTGAAATTTGAAAAGTATGATTCTCTTTACGATCTTCAACAAAACAAGAGAAGTGATGTGCCATGCTTTTAAGGAAACCTGTCAGATAACTCAGTTAACAATCTATTTCTAAAAACTGTGTTGAGCTCTATATGGTAAACAAGTAAGAAAGTCTCTCAATTCTTGTTTATCACAAAACTTCTGGGAAAAAAAAAAAAAGCCATTCTTAAATGACTAGTATCTGGGGCAGTTACACTGAGTTAGCCAGTAATCTTGACATTTTTTCCCTGTTTCACTGCTTATTGCCATTCTGGATTAAAATATTAGCCAAAATTCTGGGTCTTCATTTTTGGGGGAGTAGTTGGTGTAGTAACTTTTCAGCAAAGGTGTATTGCTTATTTACAGAGCATGTTTGAAATACAGTTTTCTAAACCACTGAAATAATTAAACTACAAAAGCTAGGGTCTTTCTTCATAGTTCAAGAATTTTTCAAGCTCGTTTTTCTGACAAGGCCCTTATGGGTGGGTTTTTTTGAGTTGTTTATTTTTTAGTACATTTTCATTTCCCTCCATATTTTTTTTTCCCAGCTTGTCTTTTATAGACTTGTCAGTCTTTACAAAAATTAATCGGTAATCTCTATCTTCCTCTCTATACTTCCGCAGACGTCTTGTTTAGAGCAATAAAATGTTTCAGTGTATGTTTGTGGAGAATATTATTACCTCATAAAAGAACTCAATGATTTATTAAAGATTTTTTTAAGTGAATCAGAATTCATCCCGTAACATACATCCATTTCAGTCATCTGTCCTCATCTGAGAACCTAAAATTATGTTACCATTCTGATACTAACATATTTTACCTTATTAAATACTTTAAGTATAAAATTTGCTTTTAGTCTTTCACTTTAGGAATCCAGAATATTTTCATAAGGGGTTTTTCTTTTCCCATTTAACTCTCATTCGATAGTTTTCATTTTGAGTCCTCAGACCTTCACAGTTTAATCGTACTTAATCTAGTACTAAATATTTGTTAGACAGTCTGGTATTCCCAGATATAGTTCACAGATCCTATTCCATATTCAGTCATTACATACCCATTCTTGTCCTTGCAGGGGTACAATCAGAAGCAGCAGAGCTGGTCTTTCAACTACCAGATTTACTTTTTCTACTTATGATGAACTGTCTTGGTACAACGACAGTTCTAATATTCTTCGTTTTTATTGGTTAGTCTTTTCCTGGTATCAGCATTTAACTAGATTTTTTCTCTCACCATACTGTTGCCGGTCTCCTGCATAAACAAAAGCTACGGGGGTTTTCTGTATAAAATACTACAAATCAAATGTAGTACATGTTCTTGTTGCAATTACGCATATGACAATTAATGATGTTCAGCTTCAAAATAACTAATGATATTCAGTTGCTGTCTTTTCTCCATAGCAACTTTCTCTCCTTATGCACAGGAGTGAGGAATGACTTCAGTTCTGTACAAATCCTCATGAAACTCGGTGCTTCCTGTGCTCCTTCCTGTTACTCCTATTGCAGGGCAGACAGACCCTGTCCTGGTAACAAACTGTAGAACTACCAGAACTCATCCACTCATTGTGGCTTTACATCTCCTTTGCCAAATACGAAAGAAATATTTCTTATGTCATCTTTGAATTAACGCAGATAGGTTTCCATGTGACACATTTACTCCGAAGTGAAAGAGGACAGTCTAGCCTTTTCTTGCAGAATAACTAGTGTTCACTGATAACAAACACAATTGAAAGTAGTGTCTAATTTCACGTCCAGGTGGCTAATTCTCTTTAATTTTCTAATTTTCTAAAGGTTGTTTTTCAATGATGTTAGTTCAAGCTGTAGTGCAACCTTCTTAGCCAAATTCTTGCTAACAGAACCTCCTCCTCTACCTAATTCTCGGGGAAGCTGTTTTGTTGGTGTGTTATTCTCGTCTCCAGCTTTTTAACGAAAATTTCTGTTACTAATCTTTATTGTGAACCCTTTTTTCTGTACCCTTTCCCTGCTTTTTATCTTTGAAAGCACTTCCGTCACTGTTTCTGTCTAAAGTTAACAAAGATAGCAGCTAATAATTTCTCTTCATAAGAGCTATTCCTGGCACCAGGATTTATTGCTGGCTTGTTCAGGGTTTTTTTCCCCATATGCGCAATTTCTCTTGAGGTAACCTAGGCTTTCATAAAATACAGGGAAGGAGTTAAATGCCTGTGAACTTAATTCATAAAGTGAAAATGAGCATCCACTCTAGTCGCAAGTACATGTAATCTTGCATGCAAGAACGTGTAGTCTTGTGTTTCATCCCTTTCTGGGCTCAAATGCCTTACTGTAGTTAGATATGTGCTGACTGGATAATTCACAAAACTGGGCTACCTCCCACAATTAGACCCTTATCAACTGGTTTTTTTTAAATACCGGTTTATCCAACAGTTAAATACTTGGATGTTCACCCCAAATTAATATTGCCCTAAAGCCAGATTTAAATTTCTCTGTACTTTGCAGCTTTTAGGCTAATGTTTTCTGCTGAAAGGGTGATAGAACAGAAAACTGTCTTTTGCTGTTCCACTTTGTATGGAATAATCAAATATTTATCTGGATGAGAAGAGACAATGTACTGGCTTTTGCTCAGCCTGAATGATTAAGGTACTGTCTAGGAAAAGAGATAGCCAATATTTAATATTTTGAGTGTCCAGTGGATACTTAAAATGTTAAAATACTCACTGAAAAAAGGGACTGAAAGAAGGACACATCTTTGTAAGAGAGTCCTAAGTCTGTTAATTCCATGTATTGCTCTCTGTCACCACAGAGGTACTTCTTGAAGCTTTAGGATTTAAAGTGCATGTCTGTTTGTGAGCTTTCGTGGATATGTATTTATTGCTTCTAATGTTATTTGTGTTTATATAATTAAGACCATGATCTTAATTATCCATCTATGGGATACAGTCCACCCTTCATACCTACCTGCATTGAGGAAATCCATGATCTTACAATGAACCGGTAATATCCTTAGCTGAAGAAAATGAGAGAAACTAGTGAAAAAATAAAAGCATGTTCCTTAATCTGTCTTGACTCATTCTTCCTGTCTCATAAGACATTTGTTTCAGTAAGAATTTATAGACTGGTACTCCCTCTGTTTCAGTACCTTTTACTATTTGTCGTATACCAAATTTATAGACTGGTACTCCCTCTGTTTCAGTACCTTTTACTATTTGTCGTATACCACTAAGGTCTTGTATTTGCAGAAAACAGAGGAACTCCCCTTTTGATATACCTAATAAGCAGAGTTCCTACTTAGTTCTTTATTAACAGGAGCTATGAGATGTTTTTTTAAACTATGGAAGAGCAAAGGAAGACTAGAGGCATTACGAGAAGTGCACTGGTAGTTAAATTAAGGTCTGTTTTAATATTACAACAGTATGTACTTTGGCATGTATGAAAGCAAGCACATGCAGATAACTGAAACCAATGAAGCTGTCTCTCAGGGTTGTTGAGAGGCAAATCTGTAGCTGGTTTGATGGTGTTGATGAGGTAATATTTTAATACTTGATAAGGAATCTAGGAGAGGACACATGTCCTCCCCTAGATGATACCTGAAATAGATAAACTGCAAACGGTTTTCACAAGCTTTTCAGCAGCAATGATTTTACTCTTAATTTCATCTTTCTCTCTTTACTTTTCAAATGCTTTTTAAAATCTGAGCCAGCTGTTTCAGCAGAACATAGAATATTTTCTTCATCATGAAGAAAAGTGGAATATTCTCTGTTCATTTTGGCGTGTGATTTCTTAACAGTATATCTTCATCAGTTCATTAAAATGTTTTGCAGCCAGGATTTCTAATCTTCTACTAAGCCATGAAAAGGAGTAATTCTCAGCGTTTACGTTCTTTTTGAAAAAAATAAGAACTTATATAAAAATCTGTACAATGCACTTATTAAACAATGCTGATTTACTTTAGAAAGTCCTAATATTGAGCATGAGCTCCACAGACGACAAATTATTTATCCTCCATGCAGGATTTGTAAGTCCTTCAATAAACTAGGCTTCCCAGCTCTCATTTTGGATTACTTCTGAATTCCCCTGGGAGCCACTTTTGTGGCAGATTCCATTTGGTTTCACAAGGCCTAAAGGGGGAAAACTTGGCATAGACCACAAATCTCTCACATTAGGAACAATTTGTAAACCACGAACAGAGGCAGCCAGAGTCCGTCCCCAGAACAGGCTGCTCCTGTTAGTGCCATTGTCTGAAAAGGATTGGTTTGCCATTTCCCAGATGACCTGCCTATGTGTAGAGAGATGTGAAAAGTTAGAGACAAAAATGTTTTCTACAGAGTGAGGGGGGAGCTTTCTTATACAGAAAGGAAGGAAATACCTCTGTGGGATTTTATTTTTTCCCCTCTTCGTCCAAAAAATACAAAGAGGCCCTCTGTCTTTAATGCGAATGTCGGCTTTAAATCTTTTAGGTTTGGATTAACTCTGTTAAAGAAAAAAAAATCTGACAGGCTTTCAAATATGACGCAGAAAAACTTTTTTTTTCCCCTCAATTCATGTTGTTCATTTGTAAAGCCAAAGGCTGGATAGACTGAATAGTAGGCATCAGTTGTTCCTTCATTCATAGTTAGCATTACAATAGTCAGAATTAACATCCTAAGACCTACATTATCACTTTTGCTGTTTCACCAGCAAACATTTAATACAGGGTGGCTAACACAAGGACAGCTCTTTGCTACATTCTTAGAAATTAAAAAATGTTGTTCATAATAGGAAGAATCATTACTTCAAGTTGTATTTTTTTTATGCTTTTTCTTGGTTTTTAGGAAACTTTGTCTCTCTAATTGCTACTTAATTATAAATATCTTGGAAAATGTAGTTGCAATAGACATTTCCTATTAGCTGCTGTTTTAGGAAATGAGTATTTCATCAAGTATGTCAAAAATTGTGGTTTGCTTTTAAAATGCTTGCGCTAATACATTTTTTTTCCACTTCCTGATACAAAATTTTCTTTTTTTTTCTTTTTTTCGTTGAAAATGTCAGTTGTTTTATTTCGAGCCTGTCACTGCTCAGTGTTTACACCTTTGCTGACAGCTGTTGGCAGAAATAATTACTAGAATCTCAGCGCAATATCTATGTCCTTTTAAGATAGCTGTGGAAAGTTTATCAATTTTTCAGTTCAGATGCAGTCTAATATTTTCCAAAGAATCAGTGTCAGTAGGAATTTGGATAAGAAAACAACGTAAAGAGAACTTTTTACCTGTAGGAGAATGAATTTTTTTTTTTTTTAAATAATTTGCTTCTGTTTTACACATGAACATTTCAAGTATAATTCTAAAATGTTAGTGTATACACATTCAGAAATTACCCTTTAGCTACTGCAAGATACCTGCATTTTGCTACTAATTAATATTAGAAAAATTTTAGATTTTTAATTTAGTTATGTACAGAGGTTTAACCTTTGAAAGGAATTAGTCTCCAAGTAATGAAACAAAGGATTTGAAAGGATATCATTGTGTAGCAATGTTACATTCAATCTGTGTGTAATCTGATTACATGACAAAGACTTTTTAATACAATATTTCAGTAGTATGCTTTATTAAGCATTTATCATACTCCTTACATCCATAATATTATTGGTGTAGATGCTTGGACATGAATCACAAGGGTGTATTGAAGAGAGATTTTTTCCATTGATGTCCGTACATTATGATGTTTGTTTTAGCTTTTTAGTACATTCTAGTTTTTAGTATTTAATATGTTTACAGACCAAGCTAAGTTATAAGAAGAAGAAATTACCATGTATTAATATAAAACAGTGTATCAAAAAGCAAATGCACAGCTAAAAACAATAATCTTGTTTGCAAATATTTCCCCATGTGTTAATGTGTTAGGTCTTTACTTAACAGTATGTTGCATATTTCCATAGTTACACTGTTAGTTGTTTTCTTAGTTCTCATTTTTAAGTTCTCACTTGTAGAACAGGAATCTTGTAGAACAGCGACAGTGCGGGATCTGTGGTGCAGCGAGTTCTGTTGGAGATAACTTTGGTCCAAGTTATATTGTAAAATGGTTATAACAGTGTCCAATATCCACGTGAGGGATCGGGAACCGTTATATCCTGTTAGAGTTGATTGCAAATAAGAGATTGTGCTCATAACGTGCAAGGGGGGAGGTGGATTTTTGATAAATCTGCTGTTAATGAAAATGTCTACGATCAGCATAGTGGTGTAGAGCAGGGTTGTGGAGGGGTAGATTCTCCCCTCTCTTAAAGAGCTAAGCGTCTGTGATCTTTCTACCAACTTCTTAACATGATTTAGTGCTTAACTGTCTACTGGATTTCTATAGTGACTCAGGGGATTTTAGAAAGGAGTTAAGCTTTTATTTCACATTAGAGAGTCTAGAATGGTTCGTTAAAATTTGCTTTTGTTAGCCTCAACCAAGTAATTGATATTTATTGGCTTTTTTTTTTTTTCCTATTTCTTGTCATAACATCATCACATTTTCTGTTTGTTTTTTTTGTTTGTTTGTTTTTTTCCCTCCAGGCAGCTATGATGTTCAGCTCAGGAGTGTTTTGGATGGGACTTCTATGTATTCCTATGACAGCTTTACTTTTTGATGTAGTATACAAAGTGTGAGTACAGAAATGTCAAGGTTTATAGAAGAAAGTACTGACTTTTAAATGTGTGTTCTAATTACTAATATAAAAAAAAGGCAAATGAAGATCAGCTCTAGTGATTATATACAATTATTTTTCAGCTTGTTTGTGTTTGACAAACTTTATTTCAAGTGTTACCAGTTTTTCAAATGTTTCAATAATTGTAATGTCTTTTTTACAAATATTTGTTGTTTCTAGTGCAAGAGCAGCTGTTAAAATAGTATTTAAGCTTACTTTATAATATTATTTCTTGTAAAGCTTAGTTGTAAGTGTTCTGCATAAATGGATTTGTAAATTGAGTGTTTATGTAAGTGTTAAAACTATTTGTTCTTTTACTTTCAAGAAGAGTAAATCTGGCAATATTTTGTATTACTTACAGAGTAAAGAGAGCTACTTTTAAGACACTGGTAGATGAAGTTCAGGAATTGGAAGCGAAGTCTGAGGATCCTGGGGCACTTGTGCATGGCAAGAGGTACTGTAAAAATCAGTAGACCATTGTATTTCTTTTTTTTTTTAAAAAAAAAAAAGCTAAATATTTCCAACCTTATACAAGTATCAGAGAAAAACTTATTTTTCAAAAAACTATGCAAACAAAAGACATCTGTAAAGGTGTCTCAGTCTACGGAGCCCGTGCTATTTTTCATATCTTCATATACAGGTTTTTCCAAAGGCTTTAACTGATGTATTTCTTTGTAGCTGAGTGTTCTGTTTCTAGTTACTATGTAGAACAAACTCGAGGTATGATTTTAATTCTGTCACTTTTGACTGTGTTAACAACTAATACAAAGAGAGTTTAAAACTGTATCATTCAGTAGTATAGTTATAAATTGAGCCTAAGGCGAGTTTAAAACTGTATCATTCAGTAGTATAGTTATAAATTGAGCCTAAGCACAATGAAATAAAATTTTAAATCTTGCTTGGTAGCATAGGAGAAAACAGTAAAATCTGTCTAGGATTTGCCAAAATTGACTAGAACAAGTTGGCTTTGTATCTAATGCCAGTCCAGAGCAAATAAATTTTACAAAATTATTTCTTACTTCATCTGCATTAAACGTAAGACTCCACCAAAATTCCCTTGTTACATCCTTCTTTATGGGTCAGGTAGGTAATGTGTAAAGGGAGAGGGTAAAACTGAACATTTTGACAATTTCTGTGTGTAAATTCAGGGTAAAGGTGCACACTCACTGAAATACTTAAGACATATTAACTTTAGCTGAATTCATAGCAAGCAGTTGCTGAACACGAGTGTGAGATGACAAAGCCCCACTCTCCTCCCCTTCCAGTTCATTAGTGCCCTTTGGCTGAGCTAGAGCTTTCTTTCCTTGTCTTCATTTTCATAAGTTCTGTGATGTAAAAAAGAGCCAAAACTTGATTTTCCTGTTCTTTCTTGCCTTTGGACTGCTGGCTTTTTAGTATCTTCATGGCAAAAGGCTTAGGGAAGGAGGCTTTTTTCCTACCCAGGTATGCATGGAAAGAGACCTGTGGAAAAAAAAAAACAAACAACTTGGCTACTTTTTTTGTTTGTTTGTTGGTTTCTTTTTGGTTTTTGTAGATTCGATTTTCAGGAAGCACTTTTTGTTCATTAAAATATTTCAGTACCCTTTTTCCTTCAAACTTACTGTATCCCTCCTCCAGTTCTGTGGGAATCAGCTTACTAGGATTTACCAGGTTGAGATCAAATTACATTGGATCCTAAAGTGATGACCACCATTTCTAATGGATGGAATATCCATCCCATGTGAGTGTTTGCTTCTGCTTTTCCTTTCTTTTCCTAGAAATAACTTTTACAAAAATGTTTTGTCTCTCATGGAGTTCATCTTCCCTGGTACCATAGGCAATTAGGGAAGGTGCTAGAGGCCTGGAAGCTCATCCCACCACCTGTGGAACACCTACTTCTAATTTGGTGGGCTACATAGGAGCACATACCTGTATAGCATCTCCCATCAGGCTCTATATGCTGTCTTTGTGGCAGTAGCTTCATACTGCAAGTACTGCAGAATCCTAATTGATGACAATTCCTGCATCAAGTGTACTTGCCTTCTTCATTGCAAGACCCAACTAGAGTTTGCAAAAGTCTGTTGCCTTTAAAGGTGATCTAAATTGGTTGTTATGGATGCATCTCTCCAGTGGCAGTGCTCATTTAGTGCCGCTTCAGGGCAAGATCTTCCTCCAAATTAACCAATTCTTATATCAATGTGCTGAGCTTCACACCAGAGGCAATGTATGCCACGTACACTTTGTAAAGAGTAAAAGTTGTAAAGGAATGAAGTAGAGAAAGCAGACATTAGTACTAGACAGTGCTAAGAGAGGAGCAACTTGTGGATGTAGAAGAAAGTAAGGTAATGTGTCTTTTTAGCGTTCCATACTTGCATTCCCAAGACTTTTCTTGGATTCCCAAATTCAACTACTGTTATGTAGCAGTATGCTACAGATGCTTCCTTCATTCTGCAGAATGTCTTCCAAATCCCTTCTTATTTAGTTAAGAGGAATTTGATGTTTTCACCACTAGTTTAGTTATCTTTTTATCTCTGAGTGAAGTAGTTAGGAGGCCGTCATGAAGGTGTTTATTTACCTGACACAATGTCTTTTGTAGATCTATTCCTTCTCCACAAAGTTATTTTTAGACCTGTATTTGAAGTATACGAGCATCCACCTAACATGCAAATCAATGGATGTTAGACATCTTATACCTCTTAAAAATATCTCTTACGCCCTCCATGATTTTTTTTAATTATATCTTCAGTAATATAATCAATACTTCACCCTTTATAGAGAAAGTATTCTTTGTTAAAGAAATGGTCGGATGAATTGGTTTACTTGCATCTTCAGAAATTTGATTAAACTATTGTAAATATTTTTGAGTCTCCTAAGTTGTTGCAGGAGCCTGGATTAACTAGTTAGCAATGCAGAGTAAGTAGTTAGCTTAGTAAGGAATGTCCTCTACCTCTGTTTTAAATATGTACATGAGACTTGTAGCACTTTTCATGCAAGAACAAATAGTTATTTTTGAAAAACTTACAGTGTATTCTTCAACACCAAATAATATTTTTGTAGTGTGCATACCTCTGGAAGTCACTTTTTATGTTGTAGCAGAAGTCCTTTGCTCTTACGAAATGACAAAATAACCTAAGTAGGTATAAATCACTGTTTGACTGAGAAGAAACTGGGAAATAGGGAGAAAGATAACTCAGGGACTTTTTCACTCTGTCCATTCCAATTTTAACCCTCCTACAACACAAAATAAGTGGCTCGACTTCCACAGATAACAGGTCAGGATTCTACTATTGGCCAGATGCTGTAATCAAACAGTATCTGCATGTTTATTTAGAAGTATATTAGTGTTAATTTTTGTGGCTGTTTTTTCAGCTAGAATATATTTGTTGCAGATTTTTAGAACTGTGTTGACCTGATACTGCATACATTTATATACAACTTAAAATTGTAAGACTTTACCTTTTGATATTTTCCTATCAAACAATCTTAGGATGATAATCTTCTATTTAAATTCTGAGTTTGAGCTTTCAGCTATTTTCTTAAAATTAGGATTAAAAATTGACATTTACATTGAAATAATTTAAAATATTGTACATCAAAGATCTTTACAGTATTTTAGCCTATACTTTAAAATTAGGACATGCTAATATAGTCTTAAAATCTGTCATCCCTTGTATTCTTTCCATCCTGATTTGACAAGTTTTTTAAACTGCTATCTTTGAAGGCTCAGGAAGAACATTCCTATCATATCTTTCCGGTTTAGTGTGAATAAGGATGCGTAATCAGATTTTTTTTTTTTCCCCCAAAACTGTCTAAAAATACTTTTATTCTGTTCTTCTGTAGGAAATGTTGAAATTGGTTTATCACACGTATGTGTCAGTTAAGTAAAAATATATCTTGAACAAGAAGGCACAAATTTTGCATGGTCGCTTTCCAACAGAAAGTAAAGTTTCCTGTTGGAAGACTACTGACTTGAGGGTGCCTTGATAACATAAATAATAGAGCAGCTTCAGTAGATTAACAAACGTGTGCTATAAAGAGTATTATTTCTATCATGAGAGCCATTGTAATTGAAATGCCATGAAGCCATCTGTACTTCAAATTGAAATGACTAAGGTAAAAGCATATTTCTTGTATATAAACTACTGTTCAAAAGCAGTTTTTCTGATATCTTGCATATAATGCTTAAGCAGAAACAATATTAATATTTACTACAAAAATATTTTTACTGGGTTGAATACTACATAGACTAATAATAACATGAATAACAGCCCAAACTTGTAGAAGCATCCTTATAGATATAAACTGGAAATGCTGCTTCATATAGTCATTTTTTTATATTAAGTCCACTTGGCAATTCTTTTTAGACCCAGCTAAGTGGTTGGTCAGAAATATATAATGTAGTAATTTTTTTTTTCTGTAAATGAGATTAATTGCTTATAAATGTATACATTTCATGTTCAAAAACAGTTGAGAGTCTCCTTGTCCATATTGGTACACATAATGAGTATAGGCATTTAGTTACTATGATTTTTTCATTGTTTAATTATGAAACCATGTTTTCTTGACTTAGCATATAGAATTTTAAATATGCTTTTGAATGGCAACAGCGTGATTTATAATAAAGAGCCTGCAGTATTTCTTCAAGTATAGAAATAGAGCAGAATTTAATACCTGAGGAGCTGGAAGCACTTTTCTTTTCCCAAATGTATTTTCTACTTTATTTGTATTTTCTGTGCCATCAATCAGATCTGTGCTGTGGCAACTTTATTATACATAAACTAAGAAATGTGCATACTTCATGTTCTTGTAAAACTTACTTAAGGCAGTATTTTTAGTATTTAACACTAAGCAATCTGAACATTCATTCTGGAACACAAGCAAAGAATAACAATGGTACCAAAAATGCTAGAATAGGCTTGCTATGTTTTTAATAAAATGTTTTTTTATTAGAAAATAACACCTGTCAGACTCAAAAATGTCATAGATATTTGCCATTTTCAACTCTCATTAAGAAGAGTCTCTCAGATACTTAGTGCAAAGGAGATACAGCTGATAACTCTATTTAAGGATCCATCTCACATGAAGATACTTACTTGTCCACTCTGTTTATCCTTGTGGCTTAAACCTCAGTCCCTAATTTTTTATTGATCTTGTCACTTCAACAATTTGTAGCTCTGAACTACAAAACAAGGCTCCGACACAGCCTAAAAGAGCAATTAGGATGAAAAAAAAAAAAGTACAAACAAAAGAAACAACCAAAAAAAGTCTCCAAAGAGCTAGTTTATAAAAACACGGATAGTAAGGTGTGTCTCAGTACTCTGACCTCTCCATTCTTGGTTCAGTCAGCAGATGCCAACTGCTTTCCTGGAACTGGTACCTTTTTTGCAAGAAAGTCTCGTTCCGTCTTTTCATTCAAAACATGGCCACAGAAGCAGTTTCCCCTGCCTGTCCGTTTACCCTGTAGATTTTGCAGTTAGCATTCCTCTATAGGTGTGGGAATAGTAGACTTATTTCCCTCTTCCAACTTAGAAGAGCCAAGCTCTCACCTCCTTCATGTGGTTTAACCACCAGATGGGAGGGGAATAGAATGGGGAGATAGACCATTGGTCTCTCCAGCTTAAGACAACGTTTCAGCTTCATATAAGAAGTATGTACTCACTGAAGAAAGAATGAGTATTTGTAATTTAATGGTTTGAATGCTAATCTAGTAAGAGAAGCAGTCTAGTTCCATTCCTTGCACCACTTAGTCTGGCCTGGGATGGCAAGTCTGAGCTAATTGACAATAATATTAAAAAGTAATTTGATTGATGAAAACTCAGTAACATAGGTATGTGAAATCTGTTACACTTCCTACATCCTTACACAAGAGACAACTTTGATAATCTAGTAAAACTGTAACAAAATTAAATCCATGTATACTCAGAATAAAGATGAGATACCTTTTTTTTTTTTTTTTAAGTGAACTAATTTTTAGACCAGCTCAAAAGGTGAAGGGCTGGATTTTTCAGCATTGGAAATGTTGGAATGATAGGTTGGTATTTCTCTGAAAGACAAGTTCTAATTCACAGTGAATATCAAATTTAGAGGATGAAACTGATGGGTTCGTGTAAGTGTTTTTTTAATATAGTCCCTTGGACATCTTTAACATGTTATGAAAATTGTCAGATTTTGAAAGCTTTCTGAGCTCTGACTAGTCCGTCATTATTTATTTAGTAATGTAGGATCCTGTTTGAGAGAACTTAAAATGTAAGAAAGATGCATGGTAAGGAAACCTGACACATTCACTACTTCATTTACTACAGTTTGCAGCATCAGCTGATGCTTCAGTCACAGTTTAGAAACTGTTTAGTTCTCCTGTTTTCTAGTTGGACTGAAAAGGAGAATCACTCAGATCCCATTCAAGCACAATAAACACGTAACAGACTCAGTACTGCTCAGAAGGAAGTACATATGCTGAATTGACCGACCTCTAGTAGTAAAAGTACTCTATTGTTTGGTATGATCTCCAGTAAAACACCTTCACAGAATGCATGGAATGGTAGGGGTTGGAAGGGACCTCTGGCGATCATACGATTCACCCCCCCTGCCAAAGCATCAGGTTCGCCTAGAGCCTATTGCACAGGAACATGTGCAGGCGGGTTTTGAAAGTGTCCAGAGAAGACAGCTCCACAACCTCTCTAGGCAGCCTGTTACACTGCTCCATCACCCTCACAGTAAAAAAGTTTCTTGTTATGTTTCAATGGAATTCTTGTGTCCAGTTTGTGTCTGTTGCCTGTTGCCCCTTGCCCTATGACAGGCCACCACTGAAAAGAGTCTAACTGCAGCCTCTTGACATCTGCCATTTAGATACTTATAAACATTGGTAAGATCCCCTCTCACTCTTCTCCAGGCTAAATAGGCCCAGGTCTCTCAGCTTTTCCTTGTAAGAGAGATGTTCCAGTTCACTAATCATCTTTGCAGCCCTCTGTTGGACTCTCTCTGGTAGTTCCCTCCCTTGAACTGGGAAGTCCAGAACTGGGTACAGTACTTTAGATGTGCGCTCACTAGGGCACAGTAGAGAGGAAAGAGAACCTCCCTCAACCTGCTGCACACACTCCTTTTAATGCACCCCAGGATACTATTGACCTACTTGGCCACAAGAGCACACTGCTGGCTCATGGTTAATCTGTTGTTCACAGGTCAACGCCTAACCTGTACCAGTGCATGGTGTTATTCCTCCCTAGGTGCAGGACTCTATACTTGCTCTTGAACTGCATTAGGTTCCTCTCCACCCAACTCTCCAGTCTGTCCAGGTCTCAGTGAATGGCAGCACAGCCTTCTGGTGTGTCAGTTTGGTGTCATCAGCAAACTTGCTGAGGGTACACCCCATCCCTTTATCCAGGTCATTGATGAGTATGTTGAACAAGACTGAACCCAACACTGACCCCTGGGGAACATGGCTAGCTGCAAGCCTCCAACTAGACTCTGCGCCACTGATCACAACCCTCTGACCTCTGTTGTTCAGCCAGTTCTCCATCCACCTCACTGTCCATTCATCTAACCCACACTTCCTGAACTTACTTATGAGGATGTTACAGGAGACAGTGTCAAAAGCCTCACTGAAGTCGAGGTAGACAACATCCACTACTCTTCCCTCGTCTACGCCGCCAGTCATGCCGTGATAGAAGGCTGTCATATTAGTTAAGCATGATTTTCCCTTGGTGAATCCATGCTGACTAATCCTGATAACCTTCTTTTCCTCCACATGCTTAGAGATGACCTTCAGAATGAGTTGTTCCATCACCTTCTAGAGTTTCATGGGGAATGCACCTTGCTAGAATACTTTTCATGAAAGCAGTATGGTTTTGTACACACAGCTGATGGCCATGGGTGTGTCTTTTCCTCCATCTTTTCCCATCCCTTTGGGCTACTGCGTTAGTATGTAAGAAAAAAGAAAGACTGTAATTCAGCCTGACACTAATCAGGCCATGCTACATCAAGGAAGCCAGTACCTTCCCTTACACAACGTTTTTAAAGGAGTCAGACTCAAATGTTCATAATATTATTCATTTATTTGTTTTGTCAATGCAGCACACAACAGTGCTTCAAAAAGGTATTTTGCCTGTACTGTGATAAGTAAAAACATTACCAAGTATCTAGACTTCATAATCTGTCCTTACACACACTTTTAATCATCTTAATAAATTGTTGAGGCACAATTAGAAAAGAAAAAGGAGACTCGACACTTCGTTTAATAGGTACTTCCCAATTAACAGACTCAAGGATAAAGGGATACTGAATTAGTAAGCAGATATTTTTCACACATATCCACTTCCTTTCTAGCTTAACTGAAAGAGCCCAACTACTGAAGAATGTTTTTAAGAAGAACCATGTGAACTTGTATCGCTCTGACTCTCTGCAGCAAAACTTGCTTCGTAAGTGTTCTCTGATAAATAAAAATTAATATCTGTTTAATATCCCTAGAAGTAGAAGTCTACCTTTCAATGCATTTGTTTATAGTAAAGATGCAGTATCCTAAACACAATAAACCATGTTCTTTGCTTGTTGGTAGCATTCTCTTCATTCCTAAGATACTGCACAGGGTTCTTTCTGTTATTTTATAATCGCAAAATTATGTAAGAAATGGCAGGGGGTTTCTACCTATTGCTGAAAAGAGGTCTATACCCCTCTATTGACCTTTGTTAAGTTGTTTTTATTAGAGCTTTAACAAAAAAGAATCTGATCAAAATGTAATTGGTCTGTATTTTGGTTTATATCTGCAGATGGCTACGCTTTCTCTCAAGATGAAAATGGAATCGTTTCCCAGTCTGAAGTAATAAGAGCTTACGATACCACAAAACAAAGGCCTGAGGAATGGTGAAGGGGCACAGCTGGAGATTTAGGCCTTATGAGTTACTTTTGTGAGACAGACTACTAGATCTTTACTGGGAGCTGTGACTATGGTCCAGTTATTGGAGATTTAAAGATCTAAGATGGTCTTGTTCCATAAAGTTTGGATTTGTGTATTCAGTAGACATAAGCACTGTGCAACTATACTGTAACACACCATCTCCAAATTTTTTAACAACTATTTGCTTAGCCTTTGTAAACAAATTGGAATTTACCTTGTATCTTGCCAGCTTGCTTATTTTACAATGAAGTTGAATCAATACTGATCATATACGTGGAAGGCAATGGTCAGATCGCTAAACATACTTTACATTGGCAGACCATTAGCATCTGTGAAGGTTTTTAAGTGTTAATGTATTTAAATACAGTTGATAACAAGCCTTTGATTTCAACAAGTGCTGAAAAAAAAGTATCTTAATGGTGTTAATTAACCTTTGAGAAAGATTTTGTCAAGGTATTTATACATGTTTGTGTCAAACTAACCTAAAAACGTTTGCCAAAGAAGTTCCATAAATCTTTTCTGTTGTTAGAAATAATTTGAAAGGAAATAAGGTCTGGTCCTGATCTCAGAACTGCATGCTTGAGTCTCCACACTTGAGGAGAAAGATTTATAGTACAGTGAGTCTAATTTCAGTGGCCTTTATGGCATTTGTTTTCAAAACTGCAAGTCTTTGCACCTTTGGCCTTATACAAGTTTTTCCCTTATTTTCATTTAGTATTGCATATGCTGAAAATGGCTGCCACCTTGTAAAATTCAGTAAAAGTATTATTTTCTTCAATTTTTAAGAATTGCTCTGCCTTACTTCCCTTTAGCAAACTTAAGTTCTTTTTGCGATGCTTAGTTGTAGCTGTTTGTAATGTAGGTTCAAAAGAAATTTTGTTTTAACTTATTTTTTAAAACTAATTAAATTTTCAACATTTTTATACTAAAATTATTTGAAATGCATACATTGAAATAAGAAAGCAAAGCATGCCCTTTGCTAGTCTGTGGTATGTACTGTTTTATTTGCACTAAAGCCATCTTCCTATAAGGGTGTGAAATAATACATTGCAGCAGCCTCTTTACAAATTACTAGTCAGGCAGAATACCTATATACACTCACCTTTAATAAAAAATGGAGAAGAAGTGACTGCAGAAAAAGATAACACCTGATTTAAGGGGGGAGAAAAAAAAGAGGGAGGTGTTAAATGCAAACATTGTGATGTTTTTTTAAGTAGTTACACTTGATATTTCTCATCTTACCACAGGTTTGGAATTAAGAAAAGCTACTTTGACTTCAGAATTTAGTTAAATCATGTAGCTTTTTGGTCCATGTTTAATTCTGAGCTTAAAAGCCACCATAATTACATTTGAATACATTTTTCTATATTATCAGTTTAATTAAATTTCTGTGCATTACATAGTAATGATCTTTTTTTTCTTTGAATGAAGATCAATTAGACAAAAAAGCAGAACCATGACATCCCTAATCATCTGTTAAATTCAGAATTTCCTCTTTGCTCTCCAAATCATCCACTTTCACAGTAACAAGTCATCCAATCCCATGTTTTCTCTGCCCTCCTTCAGCAGCCACATACTTGCTAAAGGTTGACTTTGCCTCCTTGTCTTTCATCTAGCTAAACACTTAACGTATAAATAACCTCGTTGCACTATGCAAGTTTCTTATGCTCCATTCCAAGAGAAACTTAACAACATGGAATGCCCACCAAAAGGCACTCTATGAAAGTACATATTTAGGAAGGCGATCAGTGGGAAGGCAGTCTGCATTTCATATGCATGTTATGCAATGTCTTCCTCTCACTTTCCCGGAGTGATCTTTAAACAGAGAACAGAAGACACGAGGACAAAGGGAACGTATCCCACTGGAAACAGGGCTGCCAGTCAGTCATGCAGACAAGAACTGCCTTCAGAAAAGCCATTTCAGGCATAGATAAATAGATGGATCAATATGGGAGGGCCAAATCACTTGACCTAAGGCAAGAAAAAATTTAGGGGCATGCCCCTTTCTTAAAATGGGAATACCTATTTTCTGTCATCCACGGACAATGATCAACTTCAAAACATTTCTGAAACTAACCATGACACTGTTTATAATCTTTCAGTGTACTCTAACTCATATAAAATGATTCCATCTAAACGTACTCTCTTTATGGGTAATTTTTTATTATTACTGGCTATTTTCTGTTCCAAATGATTTAATTGCTGATTTTGCAGAAAAGGATATGAGGACTAGAATACATTGTGAAATATTTACACTGAAAAAATGACATGATCTCTTATTCTTGCTATGAATCAAATTCCATCTCACCGTTGGAATAGTTTGTAGAAAATAACACCCAGTATATTCCCAGCTTAACTGTCTTGAAAAGGAAGAAAGTAATTGAAACAGCTCTGAGATCCTAAATTTAGACTCTAATTTCAGGTTTTTAAGATAGTTCTATCACAGCCTTTAATTCTTACATCTTTACGGAATTTGAAGTACTATTTCACAAAGAGCATTTTTCATTTTTATTACTTCTGATGGGTTTTTCTTAAGTCTCCGTACTTTTTTTTTGGTAATTAGTGTCTGGAAGATGCTGCTTCTTGGAAATAGTAAAAAAGAAAATGTGGTAATTCTAACTATGTTTACTGATTTCTCATACAGTTCCATTTTATAAAATATAAGACTATCTTAGCTCTATGTGCCCATTTTAAAATCAGGTCAAGTATAAAATATGCACTTTATTTTCATGTTGAGTACAGAGTAATATCATTATTACCATTGTGTTATTGCATCATATCTAGGTTAAAATAACAAGATCGTGCAGATGTTTATTTAAAGAAAAAACAATTTAGGCAAAAATTCACTTAACAATGCCTCTGTTCATATTGTTTGAAAATACAAATTTGTATTAAATATAGAATTCACATGGACTTTTCCATGTTTCATGTGTACTGCATAACAATTACAAGTTAATATTAAAAATTTTCATCAAAAAGTTGAACTAGTGCTACTTAAAAATTGGAGATCTTATATAAATACTGTTGCCTGATTATTTTTAAATATATACATATATACAAATGATTCAAAAGAGTAAGTAACAGGAAACAAATTTTAGCAAATCTAGTGATAATTTGTATTTTGAATTTTTTCTTGTCATTTCCTAATTTTACACTTATTTTTGCAAAGCAGTTTCAACAGATTTATACTTAGTCATCATTCTATTTGTATAAAATAATAAATAAAGTATTTTGAAACACTGAGAGATAGCTGAAGATTCCTGTATGTCCACATGCATCCATAAAATTCACTGCTACAAAGATGCACGTTACGTGTCTTAAGACTTCTTCCATTACATTTAAACCAGTTTTGAATGATGAGTGATTTGGAATATGTGTTTAAATTTAGAGAGAGAAGGGTTGGGGTTTTTTCCCTTTTTTCTTATGTGTTGCGTAAAAGCACTTGTAGTTCTGATGAATTTATCATTCTGTCTGCATGAGGCAATATTTCTGTGTTCTAGCAATGCATGATGGTTGCTGTTCCCTGTTTTTTAATGCCTTCGTTAAAAGTCTGCTGATAATATATGGAGAAGCTAGTGCTATGTAAGCAAATGAGTTTGTCAGTTCAACATTCTTGGTACTGGATGTTTTCACTGGTAACAAAACTCAACAAATGAGTTTCTCCTTTTCCCCATCTGCCCTCACTCCCCGTTTCCTCACTGTTAACCAATAGATCTTTATTAAACAAAGGAATATTTTAGCATTCCAAACCTGGTTCCTGCTTGTGCAAACTGTTACTCACGTACTGCACTGTTTGTGAGTGTAAGAACGACTCATCTGGGCAACGATGTGCAAAGTTCAGCACTTTGGAGGGTTGATACTTTAACTTAAAGGAAAGCATTTCCATAGACAGAGTGATCTGTAATTGCAAAGCTGTGACCAGAACAACTTTTTTTTTAAAAAAAAATCATATTTTATGATGTTTCTTTATTGTAGAATAGAAGCCATAAATGCATTGTTTTTCTACTTCAACATAATTTTTCATGAAAATTTTCAGTGTTTGATATGTATGACCCGCTGCAGAAAGCAGTCAGTCTGTAATAGCAAAATTTGCATTCAAGGTAAAGTGAGAATTTACAGCTCCACTAAGCCATTCCTGCTGAAACTGTTGTGGAAATTATGAAGCTGCATGAATGAAGACTTTTTGACTCGGTGTTTATGGTAGTTTCTCAGGTTTAGTTTTAACTGGATGTTAAATGCACTGTGTTTTATAAATAGTTCTTCTCTTTTAGTAACACGTTCAGTTCTATGCAGTGTTACATGTCATTTGGCATTTGGTGAATGTGCATGTTTTGAACTGCAAATTTTAAATGTTTTGTCTTTTAATTGTTAAAAAAAATGAATAAACTTTGCCATTAAATGAAGAAGCTTTGTTGAATTGATTGGTTGTAAATGCTAGGGATTACTTGCAAAGAAAAACATTGCTTTTTGGGTTTGAATTCTTTCAAAATGGGACGTATCCAAAATAGCATTTCACAAATACTAAGAAATTCTTATATTATTAAATTGAAAAATTAGAAAATGTTTTTAAGTTTGGGGTTTTTTAAACACCTATTTTGAGATGTCTTTTTCAGTTCTCATGTGAAGTACAGAAAAAGTTCTCTGGGGGGAAAAAAAAACAGCAAACAAAACACCCAGAAAGGGAGCATGGGAGCCTGCAATTTAATGATATGCAGAAGAGCCCTACCATACTATGGTGGTGATATGTATTTTGAAAGAGCAGTATGCAGCACAAGAATAAGAGTGGGAATAAGAAAACGTCATCAGCTTTTTCAGAAAACAGTGATAAATACTGTATCCTTTGCCTATAATAGTAGTGGGCATTTCTTTCCCCTGACAGTGCCCACCCACTGAATAAAAATCAATACATGCAAACCTACACTGAGTTTTGCTTGTAGATAGGTGACTGGTCTTTATATACACACTAGACGATTATTTTGTAGATTTTGTATTCCTTCAAGGCAAGTTTGACAAGAGATGCATCTTTCACTCAGTTTCATGATACCCAGTCTTTAATGGCAGACCTGGTTCAAGCAGGTTCCACCACCTCTATTACGCTGGCAGTCATGAGGCCATTGAAATTATTCAGGTTATAATCCAGTTTATGATGATGCAGGCTCCCTTTCAAATCTTTCCCTCTTTTCTTATGGCAAATGTTATTCTTAAGCTAAATCATTTCACTAACTCAATTTACACCACAGCATGCTGAATATGCACGAGTCGTAGATGGAGAGAATATGAAAAACAGAAAGGTGTTTCTTCTGCCTTTTCTAATGAAGACAGCATAGCATGGAATTACTACCTCAATGTAATTGCAAATGAAAAACTGTTCACGTGACTATTGTGGAGCAGCAGCCCCCTCAAAAGCAGAAGCTTTGTTCAGAGTATCAAGTCCACAGAGCACATCGCCACACACAGAAAAACAGCACAGAAAATTGACTCTGTATCCTTAATGTTACTGTCAAGCTGTGACTGAATACTAGTGACAAACTAGTTTTGAAATTGTCGCCTTTTTTTTATTTTAATGGGATTAGTATTAAAAGTAATTGCAAGTTTATTTAGCCATGTACCATAATGCTTAACAGGTTTCAAATACAATTCTTCATTCTTACAGTACGTTTCTTAGCACTGAGTTTTGATGCATCTTGAAGATACAAACTTAAGAAACCCAAAATGTAGAAATACAAAACAAATGGCTGATCTAATTCATATCACTTATTCTTTACCCACACAAGAGCTGGGTTGTGGACATGCCATTACCAGTTAATGGCAAAGCATTTTGTGCATAATGCATGTGAATGACAATAATCAATTTACTGTGATTTTTGTTTCATTCTGATTTATTTTGGATTGGTGTCACGCTAGTAAAATGCGTATGAACTAACTCCAGTATTACGAAATAGTTAAACCTACTGCATTAAAAAATAAGCATGGCAGTAAAACAAGTAGTGTATAAGCATTACTTCTGATAACCAGCAATTTCTTTCAGTTGAAGCACACACCTAGCCCTTCAAACTGTTTCATTAGTCATTAAAGCTGTCAGAATGCCACTTGTGTTCTGTCTGCAACTTTTAGAAAAGTTACTATTTTTTGTAAATCATAGGGGCATTGAGTGCCAATAGGTCCTTTTCATTAGGAATGAAATTTGGCATTCTCACCTGCACCCTGAATCCATCCGGGCTGGAAATTACTGGCACAGGCAACAAGTGTTTCAGTCCCTGGGCTTCTATTCTGTCTGCCTCCCTTCCTCTCCCTTCAGCTATATAGGTCACTGCCACTGTAGCTACATGAACAACAATTTATAGCTGCTTCTTAATTTAGAGATTCTTCTTTGTCTATTTGCAGATGGTGCATAAACCCCACCTCACCTGCTTTACAGGTGACCCAGTACAGCTCTTTTCTCTACTCATCTTTCCCAGCCTTAGATCCCCATCTGCAGGATTTGCTGCACTCTGGTCAGCAATCTGGGAAGTGCTTAGCACTCTATAAACTTGCAGACTTCTACAAGTCTGATTAAATCCAATTATTCCTGTGTGTCAAGTTCTTCAAGTATTTTATGAGGTCAAACCCATTCTGCAGCACCAGGGGAGGAAAGGATGTACCTTGGAGGGGTCTTCCCTGCTAGGCCATTTCACACCACATGGCAAACTGCACAGCCTCTATTGAGGCTGAAAATCATTAAAATTGGTAAGACTGTACACAAGCGTAGCACAATTCTGTACCTATGTTAAAAAATTCTTAAGTCTGACTGTAAAGTGCACTTGACACCATTACGGTGAAGCAGCCTGGCCAGGTCAGTGTACACCACCAAACATTAATAGGCAGCAAGTCCAACTTGTGGTTCCTCTGTTCGCAGCCTACCTTTGAGGAAAACATAGAATTCCAGCCACGCGTGGAGGTGGCTCTGATGACTAATCGCTGTTTAAAGGTACCTAAAGTTGCACCTTCTTAGCTAAACCTGATCATGTATCTGCGTGTTAGATTGTAATGGTAATTATGTAATAAAGAACATATTAACCAGGTTATTTCAAAGTACTTTTTCATAAATGCTCTTTACTGATAGATTGCTAGATATTTGCTAAGAAAAACAGTTTATTCAACTTTTAATAAAGAGCCGATGAAGCCTTTCTAAAATCCAGGTACGTCTACTGTAATTCAGAATAGAAGTGCTGTAATTTTAATATGCACCAATACGTTAGTACTTGTAAAATAGGTCAGCTATAATGTACTTCAGCAGGGAGTTTAGGGCTGATAAAACAGGGTGGTTCAGCCTCTGATACTGTGCATTCTGACACACACAGTGCCTGAGTTTGTTCACAAAAATAAGGATCCAGAGAGGCCCTTTAATGACTGCTTTTTTCCTTGTGTATTTTCCATTTGCTGGCTGCATGTGTTTGGTTTAGATGCGTTTTTTCCTTCCGTTCGGTTTGTTGGTTTACTTGGATGAAGGAAGGTAGAAGGGCAAACAAAATTTATTCCTAGGGCGGGATGTTTTAAGTTAAAATACCCAACTAATCAGTTTAGTTTTTACCACATCTTTACCACAGTTGGACATAAAAGACATTAATTGATCTATTAATTAGCCATATACTAAGAATTTTATATATTAAGTCTTCACAACAGGTGCACAGTTAAAGATGTAAATCATTTACAAAAGCAAAGATATCTTTAACATGAAAAAACACATCAAAAAGAAAACTTGTTCATCAAACACTGTCTGTACAGACATACAGATGACACAACATTTCAACCACAGAGTTTATTGATAGTTTTTTGTGTGTATGACTACTAAGTAATTAGTGTTATCAATACTGTAAATACATTTTAAATTACAAGTTTGTCTTTACATTTTATACATGGCTAATTTTACAAATAGAACTTTATGGTCAGTTTGTCCAAATTACACATGTTGCTGAGCGAAAAGCCAACAATAAATACTGCCTTCTGAAAAATGCTTTAATGGTAGCGCCATTTGTAGAATTTTATGCAGACAAGTTATTAGTGATATCGCTGACTACATTCTGCTTTTCTCATAGATAATTATTTGGCTGCTTGGGATTGGCTCATTTTCAACTAGTTAGTTGTACTAATTAGTACTAGTTTAATCTATCATAATTAAAGTTCACTAATACGAATACACACTGGAAGTTCAGGTATATTCTGTGTATTTTCAAAAACCTACGCATTTTGATATCCTTGCATTTTCATTGCTCATGGAAGTGGGAAGCAGTCAGCTGTGATCAGGATCCTCTTTAGTAAATATTACCTCTCTCATCTCAGGCTTATTGCTGGTTTATAAAACTACTCTGATTATCATCAGTGGAATGCACCCAACATTTGTTAACTAAGTTAATAGAATTCAGGGTTAACATGTCATTTACAATACCATGAAATAAGTATCTTTATCCCAAAATGTTTTTTCTACGTCTCTGAATACATTCTGTACACATCAGACTGAATGATCAGAGGAGTCCGTTTTCAGAGTAACTGTTGGGAATATTTTACAGTGAATTTTTAAGTGTGATCCAAGTTTGGGAAATGAGATCCCAAATGAGACCTTGCATTTTTCAAGGGCAACTCACCCACAAGAACAGTTCTGACTTCTGCAGCCCCAGAGCATGGCAGCGGGACACCCAGCAGCAGCAGTCTCTCCGCTTCTAAAGGCTGCATTATTTCTTCATAGCTCCTCTCAGGTTTGACTAAAATCGGAGCAGCTCTTCCCAGCCAGGGCAGGCTCTGGCTGGAGAGGATACCCAAAGTATGGCGGTGACACTAGAAATCCTGATGGCTGGGTCAGGTGGACTGCATGGGTTGTCTGGAAGCACCCAGATGTGTATGGTGGAGGTGGCGATGCCACAAGGCACCCTGGCTCTGCCCGGGGAAAGGAGAACCTGCGAACCGAGCCGCCAGTCGAACTGGAACTTGTGGCGGTACTGGACTGCCTCGACGGTGTCCGGAAGCTTGTCGAGGCCAGGATCATGGGAAGAGTCTCGGTCTGATAGCTCCGCAGAGAAAATCGTATTGGTTGTGACGGTTGTTTAGGTCTTAAACACGTGCAACAATAAACTGCTACCAGAGAGCCCACGATAATGAAGGCAATAAATATTGATCCAACAATGAGGAACGGAACGTAGATTGGTTCTGGGAAAAGAAAGAATAAGAAAAGCCATGCACATTAGCCTCCTGAACTAACAGGTCTGCTGTGTAGAAATAAACTCCACAGAGTTTATGAAGCCCCACATCATTTCAGTCCCACTAACACTGAGCTGCTCAGAAAAGCAAGCTGTCAACCAGTATCACTAGACTAAAATTAAAGTTCAGACCCTGTATGTACCCATCAGATTTTTCTCCTGTTGACAATTTTAATAGTTACCAACAGTAAAATCTGTCTACATCATATTCCGTTTGCTGCTTCTAGTTAGGTTTCAGTCAAGAATCACAGTTCTCTCCCCCTCCCTCTCCCCTCAGAATTGTCGGGGCTATCCAAATGCAGGCACAGCTCAAATGCTGCAGATGCTGTGAAGTCGCTTCCACTCGTAAGGTGGAAAATAAGCCCTGAATGTGTGACTTGGGAAACTCGTTTCCGTGTGCGCCGACGGATTTCTTTTGTTTGAAAACCCGACGGCCATCCGCACGGTGGGGTTGTGTCCGCAGAGCACCGGAGCCCGGCCTCATCTCCGGGAAAAACAAAGTTAAACAGACACAGTCAAGTTTGCCGGTGCAAATTTAAAATACAGTTAAGATGGATTCAGCTGCGGAGGCCCCTGTTGACCGTGAAGTTTAGGACACGACGCGAGCCCACGGGCGTCCGCTCTGCCTCCGGTGCGGGGGCCGCTCCCGCAGTGGCAACCGCGGGCTCCGAACACTCGGC
>VWZK01014237.1:0-45534 GCA_013396935.1 Baryphthengus martii | reverse complement strand
AAAAAAGAAAAAAAAAAAGGAAAAAAGAGGTCTGAAAAAATCCTTCTCACACATAGATTTTCAATACTAAGCTACTGCAAGAACTGCAGCGATCTTCTTAGGGGAAATGGGGGGCTTCCAGTCCACAGACATCAGCAAGAGTTAGACCTGGGTTTATTTCTCCTGTGTCACATCTCTAGCGCTTGGATTGTTTAATAAAGTTTGTCTTTGTCTCCCCGTTTGGGCAGAGGCTACTCTCTGCTCCCCTCTTGTGTAAGTTGACGGCAGCTGTACAGGGTCTCCATCAAATGGGCACAATTATACTTCTCCTTATTTGAATCCTAAATTGTCCCATCCTGCAAGAAAAATCCTGTGAAAGCTTAAGAATTTGCTTGAAAGTGCATATGTGGTTGGTTTATTTTTGTGTGGACAAATGGCATTTCACTCACTCGAGTGGATTTATCCCATTCGTGCCAAATAAAAATCAGAGGCAGATTTCAGTACTGCTTTTGCAAGCCAACCTTGAAAGGTTGAAGATACATGAGCAGTTTTCCTATGAAGTGCTGAAGTCTCAACTGACTGCTCTGGGCTTATTTTTTGATTTCTTTGAAATACATGCAGTTTGCAGAATGTGATGTGACTAGTTGAGATGAAATAGGTTGTTCTGAATCAGAAGGACAAAAAAACTTTGCTCCATTCCCCTTTTTTAAAGATTGTATCTGTGCAATCACGGAATTTGAGATGCTAGCAGATTCATTTGCATCTGTTTATCAAATTTACTTTAAACCAAACCCACAGATAGTTAAGAATACAGGACTGTTGGTGAGCATCCTTCAACTGCAGTTTTAGGACATCAGATGGCTCTGAGTACTTCACTTTTAGCCTGTTTTTTGCTGGGTAATGTTCCTGCAAAGTGCCCATGATCTTGCTTATTATTTATTCGTAACTGAAGCCTTCCAGCTTCCAGGCGATGCGTCATCATCAATTTTGAATGAAAAACACTGTTTTTAAAAGCTCATATAGCTATTGCTCTGACTGCTGTTGTTTATAAAGCTTAGTATTAAAACTAATGAAGGGGAGATTAGTCATATCAAGGCAGAGAAGATAATTTCATTGTAGTTTAAGGTATTATTATTTACCAGGCTTTCCTTACTGTCCCCGTAGCAAACCTATGGGAAGAGCACATTATAATAGGATTCTTCATCTGCTTCACTGCAATATCGAACAATTTTTCTTAAATGACCTCTGAAATCACTGCATCCATGCACACAGTAATTATCTCATTTCTGCCAAATGGAGTGATTGTGAAAACATATTAAAATCTCTTTAAGCAGATTCATACTTCCTACTAATTATTTTACTGCACTTAGTTTTCTGGATTTGGGCTTTTGTTTTTCAGGTTTTTTTCTGTTTTCACTGTGATGCTTTTGAAGTTCCTTTAAAATATAAAACATTCAGTGACCCACGAAGCCTGAGTATGAGAGACAATCATATTACCATTTCAGGCAGCACCAACACTGTTAGTGGGACTTTAGCTTGGCTACTAGAGTCTGAACAGAGATCAGATCTTGTGGACACTCCTAAATGATGTCACACTTCTGTCTTGACTAGGGTAATGACAGATACACTTACCTCCTATCTTGCTGGATGTAATCATCAGGAACGGTCATTTCACCCTGAGTCTTCCTTAAATATTGTCTTGAATTTCAAAGAACATAAAGGCTTAATCGAGTTACCAGCTTTTAAAAACAGCCTAGTGCAAGCAAATTTCCCTTTAAAAATAAAAGTTTAAAAAATTACCATCTAAATTGCAAACCCTTTATCTACGTGAGTTGGTATATTAAGCACATAAGGACTGTGTTGAATAAAACCTACTCTCTAAAACTATTTCCTTATTCTTGGCTGATTTTTGAGAAAGCCCCTCCAGCAAACCACCTTGCTGGGAGAGCCACCTGCCAAGCCACACACATCCCTGTTACCTGCCAGGCCACACGCATCTCCCAGCCGGGAACAGCTGGTGGGAGTTCAGGGATGTGCCTCAGCCTCAGCCCCACACCCCTGGGAGGCTCCCGCCACATCTCCACTCCTCCTCTGGCTGCAGAGCCCCGTCCTCATTGCCTACGTCAGCAAATTAAGACAGACCTGTAAAACCCACAAAGCATGTTTTGGTTGGTTTAATCAGGAGGAAATGTGTTGCTTTTCTTCTTTCTTTTGCTTTGATGCTTTTTCAGCATCATTTCATGTCTGGGAGAGAGGGAGCATTATGGACTGTTTTGGGCTGGGAGCTGCAGGGTCTGATAGTTAGCATTGTACGATGTACTTCTGAATAAATATTTCTGGGATTTGACCAGCATTGTTCTTCACCCCAGTCGGGAATATTACCGTGTTTTCTGAAGACACTCAGGAGTACTTGAAGGGTAAGGTTACATGGGCCAGCTATTTAAAGCAGCACCTCTTTATGCTTGCCCACAACTAACCCTTTGAAAATGCCAATTATAGCTTTTGGAAAAAAAATGTAGAAGCCAGGCTATCTCAGCCTAATGATTGTCAAAGTGAGATTAGTCACACTGTAAATGCCTCAGGGCTCATTGAAGAAGTAGGATGTTGGGTTACTGGTATCTTGATACATATATAGGCATTATATATAGCATTATATAGCCATATTATATATTATATAGCATTAAATAGCTTCTATCCAATGTTAAAAAAAGAGGGCCAAATTCTGCATATTTCAACATGGGAGCATTCCCTTAGTTCTTCTAGCTCACATCCTCCACATCTGCTTCTTCAGGCTACATTTCACCCAGCTGAGCACCCATTCAGATTTGCACTTATATCGTTGCATGTTTATAGAAGATAATTATGTTCATTTCATTCATTTTAGTTGCCTTGTCTTCGGTACAGCCTCTTAACACTTACTACGTACAGTAGATTTCCCAAATTACATAAAACATTGCAGATCTGAAAAAAATAGCATTTGATGACATAAATTAGATCTGTATCTATGACAATCCTATCAGTGAACAGAATATTAGGTGAGTATAAAGACTGAGACCTATATTCTGTGTTCTGGCTGCAGGTGAGTAGGATTTAAGGAAGAACTTTACCTCCCCCCAGTCTAGGCAAGTCAGAGGCTGGGTCAACCTGGTGCCATTTTGACTAGCAGCAGAGTTGCCCTGCAACAACGTCACCTCCACCTCCTCTGTGCAGTGAGCACGTGCTGTGTGGTTGATCAGGGTGTGTGTAAAGGAAATGTTTGGGGATTCTGGTCTGAAGTGCACAGTCCTGAAATTTACCCAAACAAGATTTATGTGCAGGAAAGAGGTCTTATCTAGTGAGCCCAATACGTAATAGCTGTAAACTTTGGATCAGTAATGACTGAGGACTGGCTTTAACTCAAGTCCTAGAGCAGGCACACTAATACTCTTTCCAAAATATTTTATTGTTAATTTTTTTGACAGCAGCTAAACATTGAGCAGATGTCTTTATTGAGCTGTCCTTTTTCTGAAATAATACAGTGACCTGAAAGTCCTGTAAAGTGTCTAAACTGAAGCCTGCATGTACTTCTCTAAACAGTATTACCCTGTTTGTAGGCACTGCATTTCATTTCCCTTTGTGTTGCTCATTCATCTTATTCACTCTGGTCTCGTCACAGTTCTTCCAAACTTCACTGCTCTGTTTGGCTGTATCATGAATTCTGTCATCCTCAAACAAGTTGCTAAGTTATGAACTGAGTCTTACCATCATCACAAACTTGATTCAATAAGGCCAGGCATGGCTTGTGTTTGTGTCCCACCACAGTTCTTCCTGCAGAAACCTCTTCTGTTAATTGGTGCATCTCCCTTGCCTTAGTTGGACAGATGACATGACGTATTCCAGTGTTTGTCCCCCACTCCCAGCATCTTCCTTCATGCGAACAGCTGCCTTTCCCAGGTGGAGAGTGCCTGTGAGGTAGACTGCCTTGCAGTGTTCCCTGGCACAATGTCTGTGAACAACTCTTCTCTCACTGCTGTTTAGCAAACAGTGGCTTTCAAACATTGTGTCTGCTCCTTGAGGGGCCTGGACCACTTGCATCTCCATATTTGTGTACAGGTACAGCAACTACATTTCAGTGATACCTTGGTGTCACTAACACAAACCTGCTGCTGCTCAGACCTCAGTTTAAGAGGGATTGGGTTGTTTTGCAGTGGTTAATCATCCAAGGAAGATTTTCACTGCAGAACTTTTAGAAGGCAGCCACTAGTGTGATTTATAGCCATCTTGCCTCATTTCTGCTCTGCTCGTGGCTCAGCTGGAGTGAAGAGCAAAAGCCTTGCACAGTCAGTCTGGGAGTGACTTCCACTCAAGCCAGACAGACCCATGCACACTCTGTCCTTTACTATCTTGGTCTCCACAGCAATTGTCCTGCTTGGGAAATAAAAGCTTTGTGAGAAGGAACAAAAGCTTTGTCTCTTCCTACATGCTTAGTTGCTAGTCATCAGACGACTGTCCTGAACCTCAGCTTTAAGGACCAAAAGTCAACTCCTGGCTGACATCAAATGTACTTCAGTGACACAAACAGCAGGGTGTACACAAGCCCCGTTCGCTCTGTACAGTTTAGAGTGTTACCACCCTGTGGCTACAATGCAGGTGCAAAGTCTGATTGTTACTCAAGGAAAAAACTGAGTAAGAAGATGTCTTTTAATGTGGAACCAGTATGGGCTATGCTCTGCTATGTAGGAAACCTCAAAAGGACTAAAACTTTGAAGAACTATGAGTAGATTCATAAAATGTTTTGGTGAACACATTAGTTATTTTGGAGAGCAGTAATGTTGACTTGAAATATTTGGCTTTTGAATTTGACTTAAAGTATTCACATAAACTGAATGTAGTCATGTGTTTGGGGAATTAATAACTTTACTTCTAAGTACTGCTTATTATTCCTATATACAACAGCCCAAGGAAATTTTCTTTTGCTTATCTACGTTTCAGTCTCTTTGCTTAGATTTCTTCTGGGATCTGACCTATAAAAACAACTGAATTTATGATACACTGAAGTTTACAGCAAACACTTAACAGATACTCTTATTTCAGATATGAAATTAAGAGTGTTTAAATATAGTCTCAGATATTATAATTCTTGCTGTTTACCGAGTGAAGTAGTTTTCCAGCAAATGTCAAGGAACCAGCTAGTAGGTAAACATGCCAAGGCAAGTAACCACACACCACCATCTACAGTGCAGGCTGAGGATATTGCGGGAGCTATTTATCACTGGGAAACATGAGAGGGAGCATTCATAACCAAAAAATGTCACAGATTCTCCTTTTCTGGCAGAAGTTTCTGTTGGTGCAGAGCACATGTTGCAGAAGAGCCCTTATGATACAGAATGTGCCTGACTGTCATGTGAGGAGTGAGATTTAACACATTTTTGGAGAGCAGTTATTTCTTTGACCAATGCTGTTTACAGTATAAAGGCCATATGCAGAATGGCCAGGTGAAACCATGCAGGAATGCGGGAGGAGCGCACATCCCATTTCTGGTGGGAGAGCTTCTGCAGGGACATCAAGCTGCAGGCATCACAGCAGCCCAGTTTGCAAAGTATGCTGCAAGAGAACCATGTTGGGTCCCAGCTGCTGGTGGAAGTGGATATTTCATACACCAGTGATCTCTTCCTCCCTGCTCCTGCCCTGTCTCTGGTTGTCTCCAGCTTCCTCTTACCTCACCTTGCTTCCCTGCCAGCAGCCACTACTGACCACTGCTTGCGTTTTCCAAGAGATGGGTTGGGATGATCTGCACTGATTGCAGGAGGGCAGTCTTGGGCCACCCTCAAGTCTAAATCATCCATGCAACAAAGCTGTAAGCACCTGCTCAGGCACAGCCAGAGGCTCCATAGGGATGCATCACATGGTCCAGAGGAAGAGAAGCAGGAGGGTGTCCAGCATACCATGCACATAGCTTATATAAATAGGCAACTTTTTGCTCTCTCTCCAGGGCTATGTCAAGGGAGTAAAAAAAAGCAAAAGACAAAATACATCACTGCAGAGGCCTCCTTCATCTCCCCATTTATGTCTTCTAACCTATGCACAACCATCCTCTTCAAGAAGCTTTTGAAGGACAACAGGTGGTTAAAAAAAAAAACAGGAACGATTCTGTAGGGCAAAAGTAGACACAGAGGAAGAATCAGAGATATGTGCAGCTTCTGCTTTTACCACCTGCTTCTGTGTGCCTTGCAGATCACTGGATTGTCCCTTGAAAGTCCTGTATGGTCAGCAAAGCATGCTCTGCTCATAACCTGCCCACTGAGATCTTTGCTACTGGATGGCTATGTACTAAGCGCATCCCACTTGTGCTTATTACTTTATTACTGAGGTTGTCCATACATCTCCTGTAGTAATAAAATGGGATTTAGACTAAGAAGTAGGTGGAACAAGGGCTAGCAGTAATATGTGGTGGGACATTGCCTAGCACAACTGGATTCAACAGCTGGGTTTGGTAGTTAGCTGACATCTCAATAAAAATCTTTGACAACATCAATAATAGTAAGTAGCCTCAGCCCTAGATTACTGTTTATTCCATTATAAAAAACAGTCCTAAATTAACTGACTCATGAGTCCCCATTAACCTCCCCCTCAGAAGAGAAGTTCTTAGTTATCATACAGACTGCCTGTAGTCTCCTGTATTACTCACGTTTGGTTTCCTTCTGTGAGCTTATCTCATCTGAAATTGATGATGAATTATTATGAACTCACTTTAGACATCTTTGCTTTAGACTTTTGGCTCAGGGTCCTAGAAATTTCTTCAGTGCCAGATTGTTGACTTCAGTCTTAATTAATGATCACTTGTTATCAGCTTAGTGCAAATGTTTGGTTTCTAACTTTTGGTTTTGTAGTCTAAACATTTCCAAAGTCCAGATAGACGGCTTTAACTTAAAATGTTATGATTTTGATATTGACTTGATGCCTTCCTGGATGAGTGTGAACATTTTGCTCTTCCATCACTTTGATTAATAGACCTATTAAAAATCCTACGTTTTAGCGTACTAAGAAGTGAAACAGCTGAACACCATGTGGATTAACCTAGTTAAGAATTAATCTTACATTTCTGTGAGAATTTTTTTATTTGCTAAGAAGCTGCTTCACTCTTCAGTACAATTTTCAGATTATGAATTATTTTCTTTGCAGTCACTGCTTTGTCTTTTTCTTAGCCTAAACTTTTGTTCTGCATTTCACATGCTGTATGGTTAATCACTATTACTCTATTACACAAGCACTTAAGAGTTCAGTTTAAGCATCAGGAAACTATTCTGCAAAGCTGTCTGCTAGCAAATTGCAAGGTCTTTACTCCTAAGAGTTCAGACAGAATATAGACTCACATCTTCACCTGAAACACTAAGGTGCCATTCATCAGGCATTCTCAGTTGCAGATGCTAGACCATTCACAGAGTTCATAAAGGCTTGTTCCCACACCCTCCATCAAATATCCCTTAGGTATTAAAAACATGCTTTGGGAAATCATAGTCTTTAGGACAGTAAAATAGAAAGGCTCAGCTCAGTTTTTTGTGTTGGCTTATGATCGAAGATGTATCCATGTTTTGCAGGCTCACTATAGTACCCTCTTACTAAATAAGCACATTTTATAAATTCTGTTTCCTAAAACAGAATTTGGGTAATATTTGGATAATAATCTTCTGGTTACAGGAGCCAAGTTTGAAATCAAAGACACTTGATATTCTCAAGTTCATTGTACCATCCAGGGTTTTTTATTTAGTCGGAGACTGTGACACTAAAACAATTATCAGTCCTGAAAATTATAAAAACAACTCTGGTTTTGTTTTTTTATTGGTCATCTGAGATTCTTAAAACAATCATAAAATTTATTAATTTATATTCTGGGATGGATATATGTGTATTCTCTGTCTCACAGCAGTCATAAAATGGAATTAACAGCGTGTCTTAGTTCATACTTCAGGCTTATGCAAAGAATGCTGTAGAGTATTTCCATCACTTTGAGATGAAATGTTAGATGCGTTCAGGTTTTTTGTGATGATTTCTTTATATCTCTCTCTAAAGAAATAGTGTAACAGGTTATTAGCCGGCCAAAAAAACCCGCTTCACTTAAAACCGTTGGAAGCATGACGAGTAAACACATCTGCTCAGCTCCTTGCACCAACATGTGGAGATTCAGCACAGACACAAAAAGGATTTGTAGACATCCTGAGACTTATTTGCATCTAATTCTGTTAAATAAAGTAACAGCATCCATGCGATCGAACTTGCACATCCCCCTGGTGAATTAACGGCATATGAGCAGCAGGGAACTAATGACACAGGAGTGTCTGTTGTAACTGAGTAGATGCCCAGAGTAGTGGCTTCCTTACCATGCTAGAGCCAAGACTTTTTTATTCCAATAGCTTCTCTTGACTGCTCTCAATCCAAGGCAACTTAATCATACAAATAATTTCTTTATTTCGTTCCACTCTCATCTCTAATAAGTTTATATAAACCTTTGACTTCTGCCAGGCTGTACAGGTCAGGGACGTCAGATACTGTCTCTTAATGTCTGCAAAACTCATGACTATTATCTGCTTATTAAATGGGAAGCCTGCCTTGTCATCAGCTGTCCTGATTAATTCCATGATGAGAAGTGTTAAATCCTGCCTTTATTGGAGTGCTTAGACCTCTGTGCATAGGCAAGTCATAAATGGAGGATTATTTTGTACCTTGGCTGCAAAGCATGATCACTCTGGCAATAACTGTTGTCGTATGAGTGATTGTGCTCAAAAGCAAATGTGTAAAGGAAGAGCTGAGCGTGAAGTTATATACTCTGTCACTCAGCAAAAAGTGCAAAGTTACACCAAGGTAAATGTAGAGATCACTTTCCTTCTGTATTTACTTGTGTATAGTTTAGTTGAAGGGATAAGATCTCCATTGATAGATACAGAAGGAAATGACTCATAAATTATAATACTTACCTGCATTCTTTTTTACTCATTCAGATGTTGGTTTGAGCTCAGAAGGTGTCCTCTGAGATAACTTTGGGGTCATACTGATCTTGGTCAGATAATCTGTCCTGAAACAGCAGATAGATAGATAAATTTCAATGGGTATCGGATTGTTTTTCTCCCAGCTAGCTGTACCCAATACTGTGATATTACCACTGGGGGTAGTCAGCATTAGGCTTTGGTATTGATTTCTAAATATTTTCTAAATCTCATTGACTAGCTCAGCAATATAATGAAATGTTATATGATGTCTGTGCAATTCTTCTTACAAAGAGCTTTGTCTGTCCTACTGAGATGTCTGTAGAATAGAACAAGTTCTCTAAAATCTGATTTACAAACTTACGGCTTTTTTACTGTAATTCTTCCTGAGAATTCAATGGCCATTTCTTAAATTACATTATTGTCTGGCTGATAAAATCTGGCATTTACTACTGTGAACTCAGTTTAGCACCAATAACATCATAAAAATAATCAATGTTTGCAAAAGATGGGCAGCTCCTACCACACATGTGCCCCCAGCCCCACACTGCTGACACTTCTGCCACTCCCTCTGAGCCCCAGGGAGCCTAGTCAAGTGTCCACAGTGCATTCAGGACATTGCTACCAGACAATTGATGCTTGCTAATGTGCAACCAAACCATGACTGGGTCTAGGGGACGTGAGCCTCCTTTGTCCAGTCATAGACCTATGTAAAGGTCATTCATGCTCTAGGAATGACAGAGCAAGTCTCTCAAGGTACCTCAGCCAACCGATCCAACATCCCTCATTCCAACGGTACCGCTCGCTCAGAATGGACTTTTACTTTGCAAAGCAGATGGGGTCCTCTCTACATAGAAGAATACAGAAGCAATTCAGCGAAGGCAGGGTGGTTGATCCAGCTTGACTGCTTTCAAGACAAGCTTCCCAATGGTGTGTGTTCTTCTAAGGTGATTCTGAGCTTTGGAGAAGAATAGTACACTACGGACTCCATCATTAACATTGTTCTTTGAACTATGTCATATCTATCTGGAAGACTCAGAGAAATTGAGGGAGACTTCTGAGTAATGTGCCTTAGATTCAGCGCAGACAGAACTGATGTGATTACCAGGAAGTATCCTACCACCCTCAAGAGTGTATGTTCCATGTGAAGTTTAGTTAAATTTATAGCTTCTCTTAGACAAATAACCATGAACAAGATAGCTGCTTTCTGGCTAGATGCACACACATACAAAATTGTACTAAAAAAAATATAATTGCTACTATCCATCATCTGCCATCTCAAGAGTGGTCTGCTGCAACTGTTCTCCTTCGGGTAGCCATGGGAAATACTATTTGAATCTTCCAGGACCTGACATAGCTTAGTGCTGGAAACCAAAAGTTTTGGCCAAGGGGTCTACTTGAGTTAATGAGTAGAAGAAGGAAGGAATTCATTTTTTTTCTTCCCTATATCTCCCTCTCCCTTTCTCTTCTCACTGAGCCCCCGCTCCTGAGATACTCTTATCCCATCTTTTGGCTGGGACCTCCCTCAGAGGAACTGAGTGGAGTCTCCAAGACTTTCCTTATCCCTCACCCTCAAAAAGCCCTTGAGGACCTACAGACCGTTATTCCTCTAAAACCATGTTCATGGCAACTCTGCTCTACTTCAGCACTTTGCCGGAGGAAAGAGTCCTAGTCAGGTGAAGGGGAAGCAAAGTGCTGTAGGCATTATCCCTCCACTGCTGGAGCATCATCCTTGGATGAGCAAGGCAGAAATATAGCACAGCCACACAAACTAGTTGCAACGCGAGTTGCTGTTCTGGGATGGTGAATGCCACCACCCCCCATGGGATTTTGGTATCAAGTGGTTTCCTGTGTACTCGAAATCACAGTGCTCCCGGAGCATCTGTGCCCTGATCATTACTAACTGCATTATAAAGGTGCTCAGAGGCACAGTTAGTGAGGACACAAGGGTCGGCCAGGGAGGAGGGACACAGCTGTGGTGCAGTCTGACTGCCTCTCCTCAGCCCCTCTCCAGGGGTCCCCGACAGCACCACGGCTTGGTGGAATCAATGGGAAGCTTCCCACAGACTTGAGTAGGCTTCGCATGAAGCACCCTAAGTAAGTGTAGCTTGGGAAGATTCTCTCGCCTGACTGACTACAGAATTACTGTCTGTCCTCTGCACAGGCCTCTGGGGACAGCCAGGAAGATTTGAGGAGTGGGGAAGACTAATTTATTTTTTCTGTTTCTGGCATTTGTATGTGTTTATGTGGGCAGCATAATAAGTGACTACATTTTCCTTTTCCTAACTTGGATTATTTAATTTTTTTTATGCACATCAACCTTTAGTTTAAAATCTAGCTTGCTTTTGAAGTGAAAGTCTTATATAAATTACCAAATTAAATCCAAAATATTCCTCAGGCAGTTCAATATTTACTTATTTTATTATTTTTTTTTTAATTACATTAGCTAGAGGCATACATTTGGATTTGTAGGTGTTTGGATAACTTAATTTAAAATAGCAAAACAGACTAGACAAGATAAGATAAACTTAGGTCAAATTATTCTGGTTGTGACATATGTGATACATAATGCTGCATAATTAGATATTAAAGTGGTTGCTCTGCAGCAGGATGTTTTATGAAAATGGGACAAATGTTTTTTAAATGTACCACTGGAAACCAGACAGATGGTAACCTATATCCCCAAGGAGAGAGTAGCTGAATTCCACCAAGTTTTTTATATGAATTTGAACTGTAGTGAACAGGAAAGGAGGGAGTTTGTGATTATAGCTTAGCTTGCCATTAGTCAGTGTTTGGCTGAATGTGCAAAGGATGCTTATATGGTGCTTAGTCTGGACACTAATGTTTTCTGGGGATTTGTTCTTTCTTGAGTAACAACAGAGCAGATGGTGACAAAGCAGATCTAGCAATAAATCATGGAGACAGGATACTTGAAGCAAGCTAGATGATCTAGAGAAACAAAATAGAAACCAGGGGAAAATTATTACACAAATGCAGAGTGTATTCCTGATAATTTTATTAATGCTGAGGATGGTACTTTGCCAAGGGCTAGGGCTGGGCTGGCCACTAGACGAATGACAGACACTCTCTATTAACCCAGCTCCCTTCCCAAAGGGGAAGAGAAAGGGAATAGGAGAGAGAGATTTGTGGACTAGAAAAGAAAACTAAAACAGTTTTAATGAAAATAATAACAATAAAATGAAATATATACAAATATACATAAAACCAGTATTGAACCTAACCCTCTTGATGGCAATTATGTCACTGTCACCACTGATACTGTGGAGCAGGCACTGAACCACATTCAGGAGCTGGATTCTGGAAACGGATTCTGGAATGCACAGGTTGAGATCAAAGACAGAATGGACAGAGTCCTCCTCGGACACTGGCCATTGAAGAAGAGCTTGACTGAGTCTTGTGATCCCTCAGCTTTATACTGAATACGACATGTATGGAATGGAATACCTTATTCTGCGCTTCTCTGCAGGTGCAGTGTTTTACTTACTGCACCCCCAAAGCAGTACAGAAGATTTAGCAGTGACCTTGTTCTCCATAGGACCAAGTATAAGCAAGAGCCTTTCTATATACCGGTCCTTGGTAGTAACTATAAATATCAAGAGATTTCACTGCTAAAAGAATTTGCTGTCTGCAAAAATATGCCACTAACTTCAGAAAGTTACTTAGAGGAGACTGAGCTGAAAACTGAAATCAATGAACAGAATTAGTTCTGTTCTAACTCAACCAGGACATACTTAAAGGCTGAGCATTTTCATATTGCTTCTCTGTTAAAAACCACTATTAACATTTTTGAGCATCATTCTTTGGGAGGAAAACTTTTCAGGGCACATGCAAAAATGAAAATATGACAGCTAGGTACCAAAACTTCTGATGATTGTACAATTTAAAAATGCCTGACAATCTTGAAAAGCAAGATACCTCTCGAGACTCACAAGTTTTGTGGCTCCTTAGGATTCAGCTCTGAAGCCAAGACAGGCTTCAGCACTACCTGGTGCACATAGTAGTAACATGAAAGACACCTACAAACATTCTATGAAGCATAAAGGAAGAAACAGCAATCCCAGGAAGCAACATCTTGATGGACCCATTTTACCACACTAGCAGTTGTTGATGGCAGACCTTCCTCCGCCCCCTACCTGGGAGGCAGTGCAAATCCCCATCCCTGCCAGAAGCTGCTGCTTCTTTGCCAGTCAGGCTGCAGCCTGACCCTGGGAATGGCGCTTCCTCACAGTTTCATTCTTTTTGCTCTCCTGCCATCACACCAGCACCTGCATCGACATGACAGTCCCTCTCACTGTCAGATCTGTAGTCCTGCTAATATTTCAGCTTGAATCTTTTATAGTTACATTCCCAAGTTGGAGGCTTCTGATATGGAGGAAGGCGATGGTGAGTGGTTCATGGCCTTGGGTGGCACAGGAACCCTTAGGCCCCCATTCTTGCACTAAAGCCAAGCAGAACCTGCCTTCCAAGAAACACCATATGATGAGGAGATGGCAACTCCCAGCTTGCCACGTTCAAGCAAAGTATTACCACTGCATTTTGTATACACCACTACAGCTCGGGTGATCCGAGAGATAGAAATGATCCATCAGTTCAGCAAATATTTTTCTCACAGATCTCCATATTGTATCATTCTTGTTGCCTTTCAGGATGTGTCATGGCACAAGCAGCATCATATAGCCTTGACATGCAATCAAGCCACAATGGTCTTATCACGCAGCGATTATCAAGTGGTTGGTAATGGTGCATCCCCTTGGATCATTTGTCCTTCACTTAAATTTAGCATTTCCTCTAATCTGCCTCATCTCAGCAATGCTGTGAGACAGCCCTACTACAAATGATTGCTACACCTAGGTGTGCTTGTGTGCTGCACAAAGAAGCAACACACAAAAGAGCCTCTTTTTAGCAGATGAGAGGCTAGACAAACTAAAGGTAGGATTATTGAGCAGCAAGTATTGGCATTTGTGGTGCAAAATGTGTCATGAGAAATTATTTCAACAACCCTCAGAGAGAATAATTTTCAATCAATAATTATAAAAATAGAGGTGTTAAACTCAGATGAGCAATTCCCTGATATCATAATGCCTCTTTTTCTGATCATATATTGGAATTAGTTGCTGTAATGTGAAACTAGGTTAAAAAGGGAGACAAGGCATTAATGAAAAGGGCTAAAAGCATAGTATTTCGTGCAGTTTTTCAGTAGCGTATACCCAAGTTTGAACGAAGAGTGCAACGAAGCCTAATATCTGCACATATTCTCATGTAGTTGCTGGAATTAAATGTGACATTGTAGATTTTCAAGAAGAAACAGCATGATTTCCCATATACCCATATGTATTAAGCTCTATATAATCAAGGCTTGTACTCTGACATCTATTTGGGATGCGATTGGTGATTTCTCCGTTTCTGATTATTGTCAGGACATTGGGGTACTAGATAGCTACTGCAGAAGTAGCATCCTTTGAATACTAGAATATGTGTAAGGACACAATCTCTACTAAACTATACAAACAAGTTAGCTTGATTGTAAACTGTGTAATGCAGACATATACATAGCTAGAAAACATTATGTGCTAGAAGTGGTGATGAGAGGTTCAGAAAAACATCAGGACAACTGGGAAAGGGTGTGGTAACAAGAGTGGGTAAACATGGTATCTCCGTTACAGGGAGTAAGCACGGACAAAGACTCTACCATGGAACAGAAGCAGCATAGGGAGGATATAGTGACATTGTCAATGGCATAGAAAAAAATGTTTGCATGCCATAACTTTCCCTTGCACTTGTATTTGCAGCCTAGAGCCACGTGCTCAGACATGCTGCTGGTGCATTCGGGAACTTGTCCTTTCCAGTGGAGCCATGGCTGAGGCTGGGGACCTGGGGAGCACCTGCGGCACCCATGGGCCACACGAATTCAAGGTCTCCTAGCCATTAGGCCTCTCCTAAGCCAGGCTGACAGCTGGCAAGAGTGTGATTGCTGGTAAAGATGTGGTACAGGTGTATGGCCTTCAATTATGACGGACTCAGAGTAGCTGCCAGTTACTGCACCTGCTTTTCCCTAGGTTGCACATTGGAGCCAGTGCTAGTTGCACTTTGTCCCTTCTTCCCAATGTGTAGATTACTTACCTGTCCACCAAGAGACACAAAACATCTTCTTAATGTTCTCCTCTCCTCTCCTCTCCTCTCTGAACCTCTCCTCTCTGAACCTCTCCTCTCCCTTCTCCTCTCCTCTCCTCACCTCTCCTCTCCCTTCTCCTCTCCTCTCCCTTTTCCTCTCCTCTCCCTTCTCCTCTCAAAGAAGGAATGAAAAGAAAATGTGAAAGAATAGAGTTTACTTATTTCAATAAGAAATGGTGTTAGAACAAAAAGTTTAATGAGTCACATCTCAATGCTTTACTTAATATTTCCTTCCTTATAACATTAACAGTTCATCAGAGTAAGAAGGCTGAAGTTCTTGTGTCTGAAACCTTGTACATTGTTTCCTTATTTAATGCTGTAAAAAGCCAGGGTCATGTTAACACCTTTGATCCTCTAGGGTCATTAATTCCATCAAAATCAATGAGCCAGACCTATTAAAGCTTGACAATAGCAAAAAAATACTACCTAATCAGGAGGTAAATATGTTGTCTCCTGGTGACACAGCCCTTTCATTTGTGAAGAGAATTCAAGTTTGGGGCAAAGACGTCTTTATTCTTCCTAAATGTTAATTCTTCAGTAAAGTCAGTGTAAGGAGAGGAACATGATATCTGGATCCATATCCAGTATTATCTGTTAGAGAGAGCTCCTTTTGACAAAGTTACTTCCATGTTAAAGCAAAGGAGGAAAGCTTTGGGACTCCAGGCCTGGGACCCCACCAGCAGTGGTCACCGGCAGGGTTTTGCTAATTCCTGCTCTAGGAACAAGGGGAACATCCTCATATCATTCGTGCATGAGACCATTGTCTTGTTCCTTATACGTTATTTTACAGTGCTAAGAAGTGCATCATTAAAATTATAAAAAGAGAGGCCCTATAATTAATAAATCAGCAAAGAATTTTTTACTTTAAAAAAATTGTTCTGCTAATCTGAGATACAATGATGACAAAGGCTACAAAGAAGCCACTTGTCCGTAAATAATTTTGCTGAATAATTAAACTTATTTTATCTTACTGTTAGAACCTGAAAGCACGATTGTTTCTTTTGCTTGGATTTAATATTAGGATTTGATTTGAAAGGTGTTACTTCAGAGATTACAAAATAAACTCAAATATCCCAGGGTCTGATTCAGTAAGATACTAGTTGCTGGTATAAAATTTGCAAGACTATCTTCTGCACAGATGCCAATTTTAAGAATAAAAAAACCTTCTGGTGCTAAAGCTGTGGGAATGAGGCCCTTTTCATGTCAAGAGTGATGTATGAATTGATAGTTCATGAAAGGTGAAGCTTCGGCTAACTTATCAGATGTCAACCTTTGGAGTTATGGCTGGATGAAGTAATTTGACCAATTACCTTTACTGATGTCTTGAGCAGTCTGTGAGCTTGTTTTTGTTACCAGTAACAATATGGTCCAATTTGATGCCCTCAGACCAACCGAGCTAAACAAATTAGCTTTCCATTCCAAAGAAAATGTAACCTAAAGCAAGCTATGATTTATGTGAAACAAATGCTGGCTACAGCCCATGGGGTCTGCAGCTTTTACCCTTGGCCAAATTACTTTTAAAACCACACAGGAAAACTCTGAAGTTGAACGAATGAGTAGTACTTACTACCAAAAAATAAATCACTAGGGCCTTTGCGGATACTGGCAAACATATCAGACCTTCCAGAAGTGCAGCTTTTTATGAAATATTCAAATGGCTGGAAAGGTTCACACACTGAATGACCAACTCTGCTCAGTAAGAGCATCTGAGGGAGCAGCAGCACAGAACCTGCTGCTCAGGTTGACCTTTCAGCAACACCATATATCACGCAATTAAAAACTCGGGGCATGGGTACCTAGCTGAAAATGTATCTGTTTTGTTGGTGTCTGTTACAGAAGCAGAAAGTACTTGGCATTTTTCATAGCCTAAATCTCTATCCTTTTGCTGTTTTACTACTTAAGGGAAGTTCAGTGCTTGCTCTGCATGACCTTTCTGGCAATGGAGAACAGACATCACAGAGAAGGTGCTATGAATAATGTTAGAATCCTTGGGATTTTGCCTTTGAGAAGTACCATCAATGGATTTGCACTTCTGCAAATAGGATCCGGGCTCCTGCAGCGCACAGGGCTGCCTTTGTTGCATACAAATGTATTTCCAAAAATTGCGTAGGCAAAGCTCTAACTCTGAGAGACTTGCAGGGCTGTATTTCCACCCTTTAAGATGAAATGACACTTTTGGAAAGTCCCTTGTTGTTTTCTCTCATCACAAATAAGTCTTTTAAATACAGAGACCTGGTTCACACTCAAAATGGGATCCGAGATCCCAGCTGATTTCTGTCTATTCACACATTCATGCCAGCCGTAAAGGTCTGTAGGTTAAATCAGGCCTTTGAAATGACTCCTCTGTAATTCTGTGTCTTACAATTTGGCCTTTCCCAATCATCTTTGTAACTCAACTGCCCTCCAAGGATTCACAGTGGAGTGATTGACTGGCACTGAGACTAGATAAATTATTCTGTTGATGGTGCCTAGGAGGTAATAAAATCCAGTTTAGTCCCTCAGATCCGGAAAGCCAATGAAGTCAGAAGAAGGAAATAGCAGTAAAAGCTGTATTTTGTCAAAAAGTCAGTGAGTATGTGACTGTGAATACCTACAAAAGGTAGTCTTTAGAAAAGGATACCATTTCTGCAGCCACCTTTAAACACAGACAAAAGCGAGAAATAATGGACGATATCTCTGTTACATAGTACTGTACCTCATTAATTTCCTTTGTGACCAGGAGAATATTTATATAGCAGCTTCCAGTCAGAGAGCTCAAGGAGCTTTGAAAACTCCAATTAGTCGCACCTCTGAGTTCGGGCAATGCTATCTCTATTGTACAGATGGAAGAGCGGTGACACGAGGAAGTTGTTTATCAAATGAGCACAACCAGCCTGTAGAGAAGGTAAAGCATAAGCCCTCAAATGCCTGCCCTCTGTTCCTGTACTTTGACCATCCTTCTGTCAAAGAGTCTTAATGAGCTTTATATATGTATAGAAATATCAATGCATAATAATCTGCCTTGACATTCTGAGGGAGGGCTAATAAATGTAAGAATAAGACATAAATCATTGATTAAAATGTCAGAAGTGATGAGAATAAAAGATTACTCCTGCCTTTGCTGAATTACATATGCAAATTTGCATACGCTACAAAATGAACAGCTTTAAATGAATGAATTAGAACCTCACGTAGAAATGACTGAGCCATATTTACATACAATATTTATTAGGAGGAGATGTGTTTATTTTTGGAATAAACAGCAAGAGCAAATCCCTGGAATCTGCTGAAGCAGCCTGTGCCTGCAGCTCGTCAGAGCATGCTGTCTGCCCTGCCAGTGTCTGCAAACAAATACAAGTTGTGCCCTGAAAACCTGTAACTGGCAGATTCGGGAAAATGTTAATGCATGCCAAACATTTGCAGGAGTTCACTGCATTGTATTATAGTCCGAATAAATTAAAGCCACTCTTTTTTTCTTGATATTCTTTGCTTTTCAGACAGCCAGATTAGTAGTTTGACAGATTTTGAATTCACTATTAGGACAGTGCATCCATATTTATTTGAGGCAAACTCTATGCCCTATTAACTCTCAAAGGTGTTAAAAAGTATTTGAACTCGAAAGTACACCATACTTTGAGTGTATCTCCATCATCCAAAATTATTTGGTATAAAGAATCATGAGAACAAACAATCCTGTTTGAAAGCTAATATCTTATTTGATGTATTACTTCAGAAAATTATACTTTTTGTAAGATTTCCTAAGTACTGAACCTTCTTTGATGCTTTATTTCATCCACAGCTACTTCAATTTAAGTAAAGACGAGGGCACTCAGCATCTGAATTTTCAGCAGTGCTCAAAACTATCCAAAGCATAGGGAAGTCTGTTTAACTAGTTGCAGCTAAAGCACAAGGGAGAGAGGGGAGAGCAGAAGGAAGTAAGTTAAATCCCTCCTGAGCCCCACCACAAGCATCCCACATAACACTCTGCCTGCCTTTTCTTCTTCCTTTGGTGTGGTTACTTCTTGAAATGAAGAGCTTATGGAAATATGTGTAAGCCACATTTCCCTGTGTACAGCCATTGCAGTAGTGATCCTCCAACTGTTTCCAAAGCTTCCTATATTAACGAAAACTTTGGTCCTTAACAAAAAAAAAAAAAAAAAACAAAAAAATAAAACCACAAAAAAAACCCCAGAACACCTTTTCTATACACCTTGCTGCTTTTCTCCGGAAAGTCTGACGTTTGTGTATGTAGCTTTCATTAGCAACCATGATCTATGTTCAGATCTCTTGCACATGCAAGATCTGTGAAAATCAGCGTTTTAAAATCGGTGCACCAGAGGCTGTGGCAATTTGGGTGGCGGGGCGAGCGACGCTGCCGTGCCGGGGCTGCGCTCTCGGCCTGCTTCAAAAGGAGTCGGAGGGTGCCCTCTAGGGGTGCTGCCAAGAACAGCATCCGTTCCGACACCGCGGATCTCCTCCCGTACAGACAACTGTAGCTTGGCGGTGACGTTGTGGCAAAGCTAATGTTCCAAACCTCGTCTGATCACGCTCGTCGTCGCACTTCGGGTGTGTTCCGCCACAAGTCCTGGATGAACATCCACCGAAGCCTGAGCAGTCTATTCAGTACTCAAGGCTTTACACATCATGTAACAGGATTACTCATTGTGATGGCAAAACCTGACAACACCCGCTGGCTGGGCACAGAAGAATGGAGGGAAATGACCTAGAGCTGCTCCAGGGGTCATAAAGCTGATCAAATAAGGTCCTACAGCCTTTAGGAGTAGTGTGAACTGTTTCCAGATAGCAATGCATGACCTTCAGGTAAAGCTGCGAGGAAAAAGTTAATGTTTGTAACTCTTCTTGCTGCACTAAATGTCCACATTTGAATCATGACTACAAGAAAGACAGTAACAGTAATCTGTCTAGTATAGATCTGATAAGCAAAGATTTAGTGTTCAAGCATTAACCCCAAAGATGAGTACTAATATAATCCAGCCATAATCCAGCACCATTTAATTTAGAAGTAACATTTAAAAGAAATGTGTATTTTGCTTGTCAAAGGCATTTTCCTGTGACATTCTCAGATACCAGAGACAGAATACAACATGGATTTGCCTAGATACAAATGAATTTTGGACAGGCTGTTACATCATCAGTAGCATTATCTGCCACATACCTCTTCAGAAAAACTATGTGAAAAGGAAGGCTGTGGTACTGTGGCCATTTGTGACCTTCTCGTTTCTATGTTACTCTGAAGTGTAGGACACATGACAACATCCCGCTTAAAGCAGGGTCAAAAACACCACCACACCTCAGTAAAGCCACCATCTCTCTTCACGTCACTAGCTTCAATTCACCTGTTTTTAAAAAGCTTGGTCTATCCTCTCACACATAGCAACCTTCCTTATTTTAGCAATTCTATTTCACATTTGGTAAGCTTCACATGTCAGTCCCTTCAAGAGCATAGCTGTTATTTGGGGAAACTAGTTTTTAAAAAAGAAAGCAAAGCACAGGTTAGAGCAAGGAACGGGGCTATGCTCTTCATTGCTGTTGCACTTCAGAGGCTCGGTTATAACCTGGACCTCTCTGTACAGGCCACTGAGCAAGCACAGAGCCACAGGGTGGCTCCTGCTCTGGCTCGTTGGCATTCCAAGGAGCCAATTTGATAAGTATTGAAGATCAGAAACTTTGGGAAGTTTACACCTAAACAAGTATATTTAATTCCAAGTAAGAGGATTTCTTCTAGTTTTGATCTTGCCAGTGTCACCAATAGATTTACTGGCATTTCTACAGTGTTTCTCATGGCAAGGTGCAGCCTGAAGAGATCTTCCTGATCTTTTGTAATGATGCCAGTTTTCTTTTTTTTTTTACTTCAGGTTAATTGAATACCTAGAGATTCCATTCTTCTCATTATAAAGAAGATGGTTTAATTCCTAGAATAGATGCAAACAAAACAGAAAACTTCCCCCACCAAAAGGAGCTTCCTCTCAACCTATAAATCCATAAATAAATCAGAACAAAAATCGTACCCAAGCATCTGATATTTTAAAGGCAGTTGTATTCCTGAAAATATAGTGTGCACTTCTGTCCATACATTGGGGGCGGGGGGAGAGAGGGATTTTCATGTGCTAAAAGTAATTTCCCCACCTTTAAATACAATCTTGTAATTTTGGAGAAATGCCAATGAGCCTGCATTCCCTGCTCTGTGTAATGGGCTGAACAAGTCCCTGGGGTCATTCCTCTGAATTTATACTCTGGATGGATTTGTCCCTTTCGTGTCCACTTGCTGAGCTTCACCAGACACCTGCTAACAGAAGGTGGGGGGAAGGAAATATTGGCAAATGTGTCAAAAAATTGTCATATCTATCTGACCATTCTGAGTCTGAATATAATAAGTATTGACATTTTTTCTCTTTCATTTGTATTTTGTACTACTAGGTTAGCATTTTTGTTACTGTATAATTATTAGCAAAAAAAACAGAATCAATATAAATGCAGTCCTTCAGTTCTTAATTTTCTGTGTTGTTTACACCTGGAGTAGATAACACATCTGGAGATCCCACCTGGAGTACTGTGTCCATCTCTGGAGTCCTCAGCACAAGAAGGACATGGACCTGTTGGAGCAGGTCCAGAGGAGGGCCACAAAAATGATCAGAGGCTGGAATACCTCTCCTATGAAGAAAAGCTGAGAGTTGGGACTGTTCAAGACATTGATTGAGACAGTGCCTCAGGAGAAGTGCTGAACGACAAAGGGGTCCAGGAAGGCTGGATGATATTCCAGAAGGAAATCTTAAAAGCGCAAGAGCAGGCTGTCCTCATAATGCACTGTAAGATGAAATGTCAGGGAAGACGACTGGCCTGGCTAAGCAGGGAGCTTTTGCCGGGACTCAGGAACAAAAGGAGAGTTTACCTCCTTTGGAAGAAGGGGCAGGTATCTCAGGATGAGTACAGGGATCTCGGTAGGTCACGCAGAGAAAAATTTAGAAAGGCAAAAGACCAGCTGGAGCTCAATATGGCCACTGTCATGAGGGACAACAAAAAAAGTTTTTACAAATACATTATCAATAAAAATAGAGTCAGGGAGAATCTCCATCCTTTATTGGATGGAGGGGGGAACATTACAACCAAGGATGAGGAAAAGGCTGAGATACTTAATACTGCCTTCACCTCTGTCTTTATTAGTCCCACTAGCTATTCCCAGGGTATTCAGCCTCCCGAACTGGAAGATAAGGATGGAGAGCAGAACAACTCCCCCGTAATCCAGGAGGAAGCGGTTAATGACCTGCTATGGCACCTGGAAACCCAGAAGTTCATTGGGCCTGATGGGGTCCACCCTAAAGTATTGAGGGAGCTGGCAGAGGAACTTGCCAAGCCTCTCTCAATCATTTATCAGGAGTATTGGCTAACAAGGGAGGTCCCAGATGACTGTTGGCTCATCAGTGTGAAGCCCATCTACAAGAAGGGCCAGAAGGAGGATCTGGGGAACTACAGGCCTGTCAGACTGACCTCAGTACCCAGAAAATTTATGGAGGGGTTCATCTTGAGTGAGCTCACATGGCAAGTGCAGGACAACTCCAGCCAGCTTGGGGTCAGGAAAAGCAGATCCTGCTTGACCAACCTGATCTCATTGTATGACCAGGTGACCCATCTAGTGGATGAGGGAAAAGCTGTGAATGTTGTCTACCTAGACTTCAGTAAGTGTGAGGCCTTTGACACCATCTCCCACAGCATCCTCCTGGAGAAGCTAGTGGCTCATGCCATAGACAAGTGCACTCTGCTGTGTTACAAACTGGCTGGCTGGCCGGGCCAGAGAGTTGTAATAAACGGAGTTAAATCCAATTGGTGGCCAGTTATCAGTGGTGTCCCCCAGGGCTCAGTTTTGGGGCTGGTCTTGTTCAGTATCTTTATCAAAGATCTACATGAGGGGATGGAGTGCTTCCTCAGCAGGTTTGCAGAAGACACCAAATTGAGTGGGCATGTCAACCTGCTTGAGGGTAGGAAAGCTCTGCAGAGGGATCTGGACAGGTTGAATCCATGGGCTGAGGCCAATGGTGTAAGGTTTAATAAGGCCAAGTGCCAGGTCCTGCATTTCGGTCACAACAACCCCAGGAAATGCTACAGGCTTGGAGAAGAGTGGCTGGAAAGCTGCCCAGCAGAAAGGGATCTAGGAGTACTGGTGGACAGCTAGCTGAACACGAGCCAGAAGTGAGCCCAAGTGGCCAAGAAGGTCAACACCATCATGGCCTGTATCAAAAATGGCATGGCCAGCAGGAGAAGGGAAGTGATCATGGCCCTGTACCCGCATCTTGAGTACTGTGTTCTGTTCTGGGCCTGTCACCACAGGAAAGACATTGAGGTGCTGGAGCGAGTTCAGTGAAGAGCAAACAAGTTGGTGAAGGGTCTGGAGAACAAGTCCTATGAGGAGCTGCTGAGGGAACTGGGATTGTTTAGTTTGGAGAAGAGGAGGCTGAGGAGAGACCTTATCACTCTCTATACCCACCTGAAAGGAGGTTGTAGTGAGATGGCTGCAGTCTCTTCTCTCAAGCAAATAACAACAGAACTAGAAGAAATGGCCTGAAGTTGCACCAGGAGAGGTTTACATTAGATATTAGGAAGAATTTCTTTACTGAAAGAGTAGTCAGGAGCTGGAATGGGCCACCCAGGGAGATGGTGGAGTCACTATCCCTGGAGGTATTAAAAAACATGCAAATGAGGCACTTCATGGCATGCTCTAGTAGGATGGTGAGGTGATTTTTGTAATTTGGGGGTTGGTATTTTTGTTTGTTTGTTTGTGGGGATTTTTGTTTGGTTTTTAGTTTGGGGTTTTTCGAGGGTTGATGATTGGACACCAAGAGGTCTTTTCTAACCATGACAGTTCTGTGATTCTGTATGATTCTGTGTTCAGCCTGGAGAAGAGAAGGCTCCAGGGAGACCTTATTGCAGCCTTTCAGTTCTTAAAGGCGGCCTATAATAAAGGTGAGGACAGTCTTTTTAGTAGGGCCTGTTGCAACAGGACAAGAGTTTTAAACTAACAGAGGGTAGATTTAGACTAGATATGAGGGAAGAAATTTTTTGCTATGAGAGTAGTGAAATACTGGTACAGGTTGTCCAGAGAGATGGTAGATGCCCCATCCCTGGAGACATTCAAGGTCAGTTTGGCTGGGGCTCTGAGCAGCCTGTTGTACTTAAAGATGTCCCTGCTCAGTGCAGGGGAGGGTTGGACTAGATGACCTTTAATAGTCCTTTCCAACACAAACCATTCTATGATTCTATTATTCTCACGATGTCATTCCAATCACAGAGCATTGCTGAAGAGCAAATAGATCCTCAGACTGCATTTAATGCTCTAGGGGGCATGAAACTCCCAAAGGGATACAATCTCTGCCCAGCTTCTGTGAGGAATTATTGTGTGTTCTTAGCAGAAGGAAAGGCTCTGAGATGGAAGCACTAGCCAATAGCCCCGAATGGAGGACTTGGTGGTCTTGATGGAAATAGCATCATTATTTTGCTGACCATTAAATGTCTGTTCGGCATCATCCTGGTGGATAATACAACTCCCCTACTCTTCAGTTGTTCTTACAAAAAATATTCACTACATTCAGTTGCTGAACAGTTAGTGTCTGAATTTCCAACATCTGCAACAATACTACTGGACCTAGCAAGCAATTACAAGTTTCCTAAAGCCCTGAAATCCTTGTTCCTCTGTCAGCAACAGCTGTTCCATTACTTTAATAGTCTGTGCAGTGCCCTCAAGATCCTCAGATTACTGCTTTATATATCTGTCTTTGCAACATTGATGTATTCTGAGTGTTCCTTTGTCACCAAACCACTCTTTTCCTTCCAAAAAGAGATGTACAAAAACAGAGAACTCTCTTCTATGGTTAAAAGCAAATAGTACAAACGGTGCATGAGATGTGAAACTTCCCCAGGAAGGTTACCCCTCCTGTCTTCTTTTGGAGTTTGGGGGGTATTTTACAACATTTTCAGCATAAATTAATGAAAGCAATGTAACGCTCATTGCATAAAATAGAGCTAATGGCTTACAAATCAATTTCTCTTCAGTGTGAAACCATAGGAGTGTACAGGCCAGTTTAAAAATACTTTCTGGGTTTGCACTGTCCAATATGACTACATATTGTCAGTCCCAGAAAGAGTTTCCTTTGCCTTTATTATTCCTTTTTTAATTTTCTTTAAAATTATAAAATTGCACTTGAAATGCTAAAAAAGCACATCTAAAGCAAATATAGTATGCTTTAAATCTTCTGTCAGAAAATGTTTCAATTAGAAAAATTCTATAACTTGATACTGAAATGTCTCACGGGAAGATTTTCAATAACATTTCATTTCAGTTAATAAAACATTTTCCAAAAGTCATAACATCTGTTGCAACATATTTGGTCTAGAATAATTTGATTCTATACTCAAGTTATTTAGTTCAGAAATTTTAAATTAAAAATAAAATTGTGAATGTCTGTCATGCCAAACAAAACATCTATCTGTCTTGCTCTGCAGGAAATTTTGAGGTTCTGTGTCTTCCACAGAAACAAATTTTCACTGGAATTTTCCACAGAAGCAGGAACGTGCACACAGCTCTCACTAAAGACAACAGCTCTATAGTCAGCTCTGTGGGAATTTGCTGTCCTTAGTGTCACCTCTTCTCTCCCTTCAGTAGCAGTGTTAATGAAGAAACGATGTCTTGAAGGTCAATAGATTAGGACTTAAGGCAACATTTTGTCAAAATGTGGCTTGACCATAGGATAATAGGTTTCAGAGCTTCAGGATGAAGCTGGCCTCAAGGTAGGCTGGCTCCTGCACTCCACACAGAGAAACCTTAAGGAAGATGTCTTTGGATGCCAGCTCAGCTGAGGTCATCAGCCCAACCAGATGCAAGATGTGAGAAGATGCAGCAGGGCTCCAAAGACTCTGCTCCAGCTGAGGCAATGTGGGTGGAGACAAGAAAGCATTTAGACCAGTTGTCAGGAAGCTTGTTCTGGTGGTATACCAGGCAGGTGCCCTGCCTCCCCTTTGAGTCAAGAACCACAAGCTCTTTCCCAAACAGAACACCAAAATGGGGCACTTAAAATCAAATAAGTTGTGGGCCCTCAAAGCGCTCAAAGAGGTGGGCTCCATGATGTGATGAGAGACAGAATGAGGGTAGGTGGCTCCAGGGTCCTCCCCAGCACCCATTACCAAGTAGAAACTCTCACTCTATGAGACTGATGTCACCACTACATGCCACAAAGCCAGGAGGAAGGAGCTCAAGGAAATTAGCAGTTTTTGGAAAACAACAGGTTGCTTAGCCAACAAAAAAAAAGATGTTAAAGATCAAGCAAACTGCCAAGAAAAGTACTGGATCTGAGCAGATGTCCCCATGGCACTTGATCAGGAGAGGCCAGCAGAGTTGCTGCCTTCCTGCAAGGATGTGCCGACATGGTTTGGTCACCAGGTTGCCATAAGGATCACCAGGTTTGTCTACAGCCTTCAGGAGTGAGGTGCCTTGACATATTTGGAGCCTAGCAGCTCACCTATGCATAGAAACTGCACAATTTTAAGTCATTATTGTTAAATCTGTCTATTTCTCTATTAATGCATGAATTAAAAGCTAGCCTAGGTGTAGATTGACACTCTTCAAAAATAAGGTCCAGTATTTCTCTTGAAAGTGTAGCATATGGAAAGAAACAATAACAAAAAGCTGAGAACAAAGAGGAACATATTGTACCACATACAATGGTACACAGATTTTGAAGACTGTGCAGTTCAAGTCTTGGTAAGGAAAATGGAAAGGAAATACGCTAAAACAGCCTTCATTTACAGACATTCATCATGCAGCTACTTGCATGATGATCCACAACTTCATTGGTAATGTATATCATGCAATTAATCATTGTTCTGACAGTCTATTTCACTGAAGCCTGCAAATCTAGCAAGATCTGGTACTGTACTAGTATTCCGTTTTATCAGTCCTAACTTTTAGTGGTTCAAGCCTTTGGCATTGCTGGCTCCCACATTTCATGGTTCAGCCTCACATGCCAGATCTATATGATCAGCTTCCTGACTTTTCTTCTCCATTTTAAAAGCCTTATTAATTGCCATGTGTGCTCATTTAGAATTAAGAAGCCCAGCTCTACACAGGAATCAAAGGAAGTACTTCTTCTCACAAAGTATAATTAAATTGTAATGTTTAATACCAGAAGATGTTACAAAGGCCAAAAGCCTAAATGAGCTTGGAAGAGATTAGACAAATTCAAGGAGAATGGTGTCAACCATGTCTATTAAACACAGGTTTAGAGGCAACCTCTAGCTTAGAAATTCCTTCAGTATCTGAAGGGAGGTGTCATGCTATGTGTGTACTGTTATTTATGTGCTTTCTTAAGTATCCACTTCTGGGCACTTTCATAAAGCAAATATTGGGCCAAATGAAAGTACTGCCTTCCCAGCGTGTTGTCTCTGATGTCACTAATTCCTGTGCGGCAGGATGGACAGACACATTGCTCATGTACTTGTTCATGAATAACCAGACAAGAAAGGTGCAGTTTGCTGTCCATTGAGCTGAATGGAAGATTGGTTCAAATTTGCAATAGAGCTGCAACAAACAGCACTTGGGGGTTTTACATTGCTCACTCTCAAAGCCCAGCAAGGCTGCACAGCAGCTAGTACTTAACACATTTCTCTGCTTTATTTCTCTGCCTGGAATACATGGAGTGTGTGATAGAAGGAAGAATTGCAAAACACAGATGAACAAAAGAAAATCCAACCAAGCTACCCACACTGACATCCATGATCTCAAGTTTAATGCTGCTAATCACTGTACCACCAATTCAAACTAGATCCCTAATTTATAGACCTGTGTGTGCATGTAGAAGATAACCAAAGGATCTCAGGTCCAGAAGCATGTGCAGGATCAGGGCCTGGGGTGGTACTTGACTCTGGACCTGGTCAACATCCTCATCTCAGCCCATGCATGCCGATGATACCCTGCCTCACTTCACCTGCTTGGAAAAACACCTACAGCACAAGCCAGTTCCCCAGCAGGAGAGTCAGCCCAGCCTTTCCTTTTCTAGCCATCTATTTGCATTTTGACAGCATTAATCATTGCTCTGCAACAACATCATTTCTTCTCAGGAGCAAGCCACTGTGTCACCCTTTCACCTTCAACTTTCTCCACATTGACAGAAGCTATGTATTTTAGGCGTAAACTCTTGGTATTTCATCTCGGCAGCTCTGCCTTCCTAAACAGAAAATATGCCACTTTTTTTTTTTTATCTCAAATCTTGTATCTCTAGCTGGAGCCCTAAATCCTACTTATAGCAATAAATAATAATAATCAATATATACCATATGCTTGCTTTCATACTCTTACGTATAAATTGTCCATGTCCCTTAAGAATTGGTGTGGGAAAAATACATTCTGTAGCAGTCTTCATAACAAAATAGTTACAGCCTATTCTACATACTAGGAATTCAGTGAGACACAGCAAGAAATCAATAAAAACACAAATTGCTCCATCAATACGTACATTCATTTATACTCTTCAAGGTTATCTTTGCTATGCCAGCACAGAGACACATTTTCTCCATATATAGCCATGCATATTAAACTAGGCAAGAGAGAAAGGAATGGAAACAAAAGCTATCAGTACAAATCTAATCTAGCTAGCATGCACGTTCAAAGACTTTAGAGTTGGTTTTCCCCTCTGTTTAAAAAGCAGTCTGAAATCCGGGCACAGCAGCTGACACTGACTCTCCATTCCCTATGAAATCATCTCCTCCCAAGGCAGGTATGTTTAGCCATACAAAACATTTCCAAATTCATCTTACGTGTATATCATTATATCCATTGCTATGATATCTATAAACAGGACTTCTTTTGCATCAGTGACAGAAAAATGGATTATGGCCAATGAATTGATGGGTTAAATTCTGGTCAGCGGTCATCCATGTCAAAGGAGAACAAAGAGCACCTGTGTAAGCGTCTTCTTGGCACTTCTTGTGCACGGACTTGTGCTGAACCCCACCGATCCAGGAATTTCAAAGCAGAGGTGGGTCCATTGCACATGAAATTATGTTCACCAAATATCGAGCTTTAGGGCCACAAGAGTTCATATTCCTAGTCAAAAGTGGAAAAATACCGGGGAAGATGTGAAGAAGTACCTGCCTGAGGTAACAGACTTTAAACGGGCAAGGTAGTGACAGAGAAAAGATTTCTTTGCATGAAGTCTCTGGCACAATTGAGATGTAGTAGGAAACAACCTCTTTTTACCTGCAGTAGTCAGTCTTTGCAGAGAAACGACGTTTCAAGAGATTGCGCTGGTGAATACTCACAATGTTGGTTTGGCCTGTTATCAATATTGTGCACAATAATATGCTACTTAGTTGCAGAATTCTTATGACACCATTTATTATTTGTACAACTCAATCCAAGTTTGACTTGCCAGGCCAGTGTCATTGGTATTTTTCCATTCTGTCCAGTCCCGAGACTGCTGCTTATTTCTATTGTGTTTACTATTATATGTGCATTCTCTGCAAGGTCAAGCCAGACATGCATCTTCCAATAGGAGCCAAACATCACATTGTTTGTGGTGGATATTCATTATTTTGTTAGGTTGTTCTTCATGGTATACCCAAGAAGAGAAAAAGAGCCTTGAAAAAGCACAGAAAGAGCTGCTTTCTTGATGTCACTTTCCTGATGCTGAGTGTACAGCTAACAGAGATTAGTTTTACTCTCATTCACCACTACTGAGTGGTGAATGATCAGAATCTGATCAGATCTCCAGGCCAGATTCACCTAGAACTTAATGAGAACTTATTTATCAAGACCTGCATAATTTTTAACTAATATGAATTTTTTTTCCCATCAAATAGACCCTTCTGCTTCTCAGGTGAGACCTTCAGAAAAGGCTTTACCAAAACTACATGAGGGAGTAAGTTGGAAGTCTGTGTTCTTGGAATGCATCTTGCTGCTCTGGAGACACCTGAATACATCTCTTTGGACATATCACACTGAGTTCAAATCTACTTCTTAATCTGACTCTCCATTCCTTAGCATGTGAGATGCATTTTTATTATTCCTTGCTTTAAACATATTTACAGGGAAACCTCCCTCTAAGCTTTCCCTGAGATAACCTCAGTAAGCCTTGCAGGCAGTAGCAGAAGTTAGTACCAGAGAACCCCGACATATATATGCCATAGGACATACACAGCAGCACCATCTCAACACTGTAGAAACTTTGTGTGTTGGAAAAACTAAACAGGACAATGAGCAAACTTGTTTGTTTCCCTCTCCAGAGACTGAAAGCAAACTTCACAAGTGTTTTGCCCTACATGGGGTGTCTCAGCAATATGTGTGTTGTTATGATTTTTGCCCAGTCCATGTTCAATATGGAAATGACAGTCTTGCAATTTTTGTAATCATCTCACAATCTTCCTCTGGATTTCAGCATTTAAGCAGATAGGGGCACTGTAATGTCCCATGATTAGCTCTGATTGTGAAACTCCTTCCATAACAAAATGATAAAAGTGATCAATCACCTTAACAATAGTTAATAGCTCTTATCCAAAGCCATAATAATCCCACTCTGCAGTTTGACTATAGCAAGCTATTACGCTGTCAGTCCAGCCTTGTGTCTGAAGTGGCACTGTTCTTTCTTGTCTAGCACCCTGAAAGAACACTTTATCTGATGGTCCCACAGGCTCCTTTCCACCTTTCTCCACCTCTGCACAGTATTTCCTGCTCCTCTCAGACTCCCAGTCACCATCCTAAAATCTCAGTTATCGCCCCTGGGAGGCTGTCATAGAAGTCTGCAGTCCTCGAGGCCACCTCTCGCTGTCTGGCAATTGGTTTTTTTCCTCACTCATATGTCACATCAGTACTGGGACCTTCCCTTTCACACACATCCTTTTTTTCCTAGCAAAATGGGAAAATTACATGAATTTTTAAACACATTCTCTCTCGGCATTTGCATGTCAATAAAGAACAGGAAAATTAACTTGGCTCACAGCAAGCATGATCCTACTGGTCTTCATGCCAGATCTGAAGGCCTGTTGTGGGACAGACACAACCTGTAGCATCTTATTGAAGGGTGCAGGGATACAGCGACTCTACCTTTTCCAACCCAGCTTCTGCCTCTCTCAAGAAACAAGCACTGACTGATTATGTCACAACTTTAACAAGGGGAACGGTCATTCCTTTAAACTGTCTCTGCCTCTCTGATTTGTCTCAAACATTTTTTGCTCACTTCTAATTAAACCAATTTGAGTATATTCAATGTTTAAAGACTTTTCATTTTTTTAGGGTATGAGATAAAAATTTCTGAGGAAGTGAAGACAAAGATTGTGGGATTGGTGGAGTATGAAGACATGACACATTTCCATGCAGAAACAAAACCAGGTAGGGAGCACAGGCAGGACCATAGAATCAAAGAATAGTTTGGGTTGGAAGGGACCTTTAAAGGTCATCTAGGTCAATGTTCCCTGCAATGAACAGGGTTATCAGGATGGTCATCACCATTTGTGTACCAGAAAAGACTCATCTTCCTTATGCTGGACTCAAAAAGCAGCAGGATCTTCAGCATCCTGTAACTTTGTGTTCTGTTCCAGAGACACTCAAAATCCACTTGGATGCATTCCTGTGTGACCTTGTCTATGCAAACCTGCTTTGGCAGGGGTGTTGGACTAGATGATCTCCAGAGGTCCTTCCAGCCCCTACGTTTCTGTGATTTTGTGATTATTACAGTCATATGCTACCTGAAATTTGTTCCTAGTTTCACACAGGTCTGTCATTTGTAAAGCCAGGCAGGACACTTGTGATGCTGACCTGGGGACAAAGGAGTTTCCGATTAATATTCCTTAATCACTTTTCTGCAGCTTTATTGCTGTGAGCTAGTCCAGCCCCCCAGCCATGGTGTTAAACTCGAGGAAGAAAAAAGGGAATTATCTGCTGAGATAAGACTTCTCTATAATGTTTGGAGAACCACACAGGTCTCTGTCCTGACACAAAGGAGCAAAGAGCACCATGGAGTTTGAGGGAGGTCTGTAACCCAGACCCCAGAATGAACCAGGAGCATTCACAGGCTACCAGGGCTTAAAGAGTAGCAAGCTTCAAAATATGCTCTCATTAGTTATCTTTTCATTAGGTAATTCATTAAATAATGATCAGAAAGAGAAAAGAAAAAAAAAAACAAACAAAACCAACCAAACAAAACTCATCAGTACTGTAACGTAAGTAGGATCATAAACAAGGTAGAGATAGGACAAACAATGATGAAAGTGGAAACAAATTTCTCGACCAAGACAAAGGGAAAGCTAGGTGCAGGATGGTAGAGATGTTACTGAACTCTCCTTGGGAACCTAACTTGGTCTTATGGGCACATATAATGATCTCATGCAGTCAACAGTTCCTCAGCTGCTCCTCAAGAAGACATGATGTGGGGTGAGCAAACACTGTTTCACTAAGGGAGCTTCTCAGATGACACTGGCACATCATACACAAAGTATCTTCAGCTTCCAAAGATGTCACTCTCTGAGAAGCATACTTTAGCTTTCACATCCTTGTTTAATGCATCTACAGGTAACCACAGGTTCTCTTTTCTCCTGCAATGCCCAGAAATTGTACGCACTGGATCCATCTGGAGGGGTGCTTCACTTTGTGATTCCATAGTGACAATTTCACTAGGTGAGCTTTTGCCTTCTGGTTTAGGAGGAGGGAAAATGATGTATTGAAGGCATTAGATGAAGGATAAATTGGTTTATTCAGATTTAGTCTGGGGGTTTTTTTGCCTTCTTCTCTACCCTCTCAAAGATCCCCTCAAATTCTTATCAAATAGATTTAGTCCTTTTTTTTTTCATTTTAATAGCTGTACTTTTTTATTACATTTTTTTAAATGTAAAAAAATAGATCACTTCCCCACCTCTGGCACATCTGCAAATCTTTTTTTCTTAATTTATTATTTGCTTGTACATTTAGTTCATACACTTTTCTTGGTAGAGATAAGCTTCCCACTGTAAGCCCCAACATTTCCAACTCATTTCCTACTGCCTGTGGCTGATTTCTCCATGATAGTATCTGTGTTTCTGGCCCCACACCAGCTTGTCTACCTGTGTCCAACTCAAAATTCATAAATGTTCCATTTGATTTCAAGCTAATATCCCACTCATCTTTTGCAAGCAGTGTCCATTGTTCAAGGAAGGAATTGCTCTGAGCTAGTGATGCTGTGGTCATCTTCTTTGTCCATGCTGTGCACACTGCCAGCATATGCACTCTTGCAAAGCAGCATAATCTATTTCAATTTTGCATATCTTCCCAAATATCAGACATTATCTTTGCTTACATTGGTTTTCCCTGTATGCTATTTTTGTTGGCCATGACTTTCTGCCACTTTCTTTTCAGGTAATATTCTGGATTACCCTTACCAGCCACAGTGTCACCTTGTGTTGTCTTCATAAGAAAAACTGCATCTTCAGTTGCTGCCTTTCAGAAATGTTATTTTCTTTGCCACAAATTACTTCTGACTTCTCAAACAGTCACTTCTGAGGATGTTCTGCCCCAGATTCTTGTCATAATCTAGTTTCTTACTAAAGACTTTGGACTCTAGAATTGACTTTCGACCTTAAATGAGTCACAGACTCATTTATGTTTCTCTTTTTTTTGAGTCTTGGATTTCTAGACAGATATATCTGCATGCTCACATGTGTATACATATGTACACATATGTATATAAACTATGTATTTTTTATATATAGTAAACAAATGCAATGTGTTTTTCTTCTGGGCAGCACAGTGCACCTCACATTTCCATATACAATTTTTCTGTGATGTCTCCAAAAGAGAGTTAAATGAAAACTATTAAGCACATGATCTCCCTCAGATCGCTGTTGCCAGAAACAAAATTACCTTCTGATTTTCTTCTTTTTTCACTGTCTTCCCTATCTTATAGATGGTGAAGTGAGATTTAAACCATCTCCAATTGTCTGGAATATTTTCAGAGAGTTTCAACTTCCAGTGTTTTCTCAGGATACTTTCTTAGCTAATTCTCCTTCTACTGCCCTATGTCATTGAGTAGTCACGTAGAGACAAAAAGCATGATACGTGCTTCACTCAGTACCTGCCCAACAGCTGGTCTGAGCTGGCACATGTTGAAAGGTACAGTGCCCTGCAACTTTAACCTCCCTGAGCTTCTTACTTAAGCAAGATGCTGACACGAGACCTCATGAGGCAGAACTGCCTTTCTAAACCCTGGAGCCCAGCAGAGCCGTTTGCAGTGAGGCATTACAAACTACCATCCTCTGAGGATGTTTTCCTGGGCCAGCAAATGTCTAGTAACCAACAAGCTCATACCAGTCCCTTCAGTGCTCAGTTTTGGGAGATCACAATATCATGCACTGCTTAACTTTTTTGGTTCCCTCAGATCACGTGAACTTGCAGCCATATCTTCCAGGAACGTGAAAAGGCACAGCCCATTTGGGCTGGGCTAGAAAAAAAGCAGGAATCTGTAGTTTTAGCCCATTCTGACCAGACCCAGTCCAGACCCCAGGGACTGCCCAGGGAACACACCATGGCAAACTGCTGATTGATGAAGAATTTTGCACAAGGTTTCAGACTCAGGCTGGGCAATCTGGTAGATGCTAACAGCAGTGCTGCTGCAGGCAGCAGGGCACTACGAAGCACCGTACCTTGCTGACGGATGTGTCTCAGCTGACAGCAAGCCATAAAGCAGTGACACCAGGCACCAGTTTTGGTTCATAGTATTTTCCTTCCTCACTTTGGTTTCATTTCTCCAGGCTAACTTTGTCTCTTGGCTGACTGGAAAGATGAAAAAAAGATTGTGAAGGGTGTTGAAGCCCTGCTTATGTTTGTCCTGCCTTTGCTACAAACACTTTGAATGAATACATCATAAAAGAGATTGTTCCAATTTAGCCAGATGTTTTCAGAACCAAGTGAAAATGCTAGTTATTCAGTTAGACTATAGACATAGCCAAGAACATCAGAGAAGTCAAGAGGTCGCTGTTTACAAGCTGATATAGAGAAGACAATGGAAACATTTGTCCCCTGTAAGAAGGCCGCAGCCAAAATAATCCTTTTGATGAAGGTTTAGGAGATTAAACAACATTGTAGGCATAAAGAGTGTGGCCAAGATATGGTTGGTGCAGGGAGCTCCATACATTTCTGAAACTGAGTGGTTTGTGAAAGACTAGGAATTACTTGAATAGCAGTCCTTAGACTACTAAATCACAGAGACCTCATCTTGAAAAACTTCAGCTGTAAACCCACTCCGGGCAAGAGCCGCTCTAATATGTGATGTCTCTCCAGAACTTCCCAAGTGTGCCACAAGACCATCTATAAGCATCCACTGTCTCCAGAGGACTTATGCTTATTGTAGTGATCTTCCTACTTCTCTTTAAAATCATCCTCTTATCTCTCAATAAGAAAGGCCACATGAAGCACTAGGCCTTAGATGATCGTGCTGGGGCTAATTCTTTTTTTCATTATTTTTTTTTAAATAAAAATAAAAAATAAGGCAATATAGATTTTAGCCTGAGCAGATCTTATTTAATCAAACTTCTCAATAATGTCATTCAGAATAATGACAGTCCAGTGGGAACTTGCAGCATCCTGAATTAAATCAAGTAGTAGATAAATATAACCAAGGTATTCTCAAAGTAAATGCAACTAACCAGTTTTAAAATGGCATCTGGCTTTTGCCTTTTAATTGGGGTGACATTTTGCAAGGCCATTCCTTGGTGAGTTTCACATTCTTCCATTCTGTTCTGCTTTTCTTATTTGTATAGTGTTACCAAGGCATATATGAAATACATTTCAAAGTACAGATATCAGCTCATTTACAGCTAATTATAATAGGCAAGTGGTGCAGTAAATGGAACACCCGATTTTCTCCCCTCTTTTTTTTTCTTTTGGTTGAAGCTTTTGTGATGTTCTCCAGGTGACTCCCATGCATAATGTAACACTAGCAATGCTGTTTGCATAATAAGCTATTTTCTACCACAGAAGCAGAAACATTTTATCACTATAGAGAAGGCTTGGATTATGAATACATTTTCATATAAGTTGATTTATGTGAAAATTACCAATAAATGCATTCTAGCCATAAGTAAAATGTTTGTTCCTACTTTAAGGAGTAGTATTATATGAAACTTAGGGGGAAGGGAAATGCATATCCTACCAATGGAAACTATTTTATTAATATGATTTGAATGTCAGAGCTGCAGTCACCTTCCAATGTATGGAGCTCCCTCAATTTCTTCCAGCAAACTCCATGAAAGTGGAATATTCTCAGCACTAGACAGAAGTACTCTGCCTCTCACCACATGTAACCACCGGTTCCATGTCATTTAATGCAGTATAAATGCCAAATCAAACCCTGCTCTAACCCAATGGCATCTTCTGCAGTCTCCAAAATGGTTTTTGTTGTCCTCTTGTTTTAAAATGCAGCTACATTTTCATATTATGAAGTACTCATTTCCTTACCTGTCTTTTTTCAATATATTTATTTGAATTAGAGCAATATTCTCAATAAGACCAACTCTGGAGTCTACCAGTTCTATAGGAACACGACTATGAAGTCTGGGTCCAGCTCAGCAAATGCAGGAAGGCACCATCACCTCCACATACTCAAGTAGACCCACTCCACTGTCATACCCACTCTGCAGAAAGTGTGGCAGTGGGGTTAAAAAATGCTCCATGTGGCCTTACACCCATTTCAAGATCAGTGCAGGATCACAGCTCGTGTGTTTGGTCACAGATGAAATGTGACCTAGATGCATATAAAGCACTAGCACCAGTCTCAAAACTGACACCCTTGAGACTAAGCTGGTGCCCTTTGAAGCCAGCAAAATAGAGGGCTTTGGATCTGGCCATTTGCATTGGAGGGTATCCCAGAATCCATTAATTGCCATTGCAAGTGCGTTTTTGATGGGCTTGGGTAAAGAAGCATTCCCCAGGAAGTGCAGGGCTTGCTCCTATTCAATGATGAGCCGATCCTGCAAAGTACATGCTGTAAGCAAGCCCTGGTCCTCCTGAGCCTGCAGGGGCCCGGGTGGAGCTGCCTGACACTGCAAGGCTGTGTCCCAGTGGAGCAGAGCAAACAATGAATAAACGTACACCTCAATTTTTCAGAGCAATATGCCACTCAGATCTCCTGCTACTGTAAATCAAGGTGGTTTTATTGACACCAGAGGAGTTGTGCTGATTTACATGAGCTGAATGTCTGATCCAATGCTGGAGATCAAGATTATTTCTGCTTAATAGAGATAACTCACAGAAGAAAACTTTTCATACAATATGTCAATGGCTTTCAACTCTGCAAAATAAAAAAAGCCTAACACTCTAGGGGTGGGGGGGGCAGAAATTGACTACAGCACATGAACAGCACATACCATTTTTTACTTCAAACACCATTCTGTAGATGCAAACATTGCTTAATGTCATAATTTCCCTGCAGACTTTATAAACTTCTGCAAAAACGCTTTCTGTAGAAGTCCATTGATTTCACCTGCATTATACCACTGAGGCCGGTGTGGATTTTTTTCCAAATACATACTTTTTTTTCTAAATACCTTCCAGTTTTGCTAATTAACTTCCCTCTCTTTTCCCTGCAGACCTGCATGTGAGGAAGAGCATTGCTCAGCAAACAGCCTTGAGCCCTACACGCTGTTCTTCAGTTTGGCAGCTGAGGAAGCACTGTGACTCTTTAGCAGGTATCATTGGACCTCAGTGGAAAACTGAGCCCTTCGCAGCAGGCTTAGCCGTGCTCAGACCCACGCTGCTTGTGGTCCAGTCCTTGTTGATGGCAGGATACACAGCGCACTGTCTTTGTGTGAGATCTGACGACACTGTTGCCCTGGGTTGCCTCCAGGCAAAATCCAGCATCATTCATTCTCACTCTCTGCCACTGAGACAGATCTGTACCTACCTCTGCTTCTCCATTTACATTTGCTATTAGGGTCATCTTATAGAGCCCAGCTCAATGTACTTCTCACTGGAGTGAGGGGTGTTTTGTATAAAAAGGTAAATAAACCCCTCCTCTAAAGGGGGTTATTCCCTGGACACAGCTGAGTCCCAGCTTCCCTGCGTGACCAGGGCGGTGTTGCTGTGCCCTAACGTCTGCTGCTTAAGTGCCCAACACTGAACATCAACAGCCTAGCAGCACAAATCAACCAGCCCCCACGACTTGTGACCCATTTTACATTTTCAGCCCCTCTCAGATGAGCATTGCCAGTCACACATTTTGGCTCAGGATCTCTTTTTATGGGTGTCACAAATCCTCGCAAGTGTCTGCTGCATAATGTCCCCTTCCTGCTCTGCACTCATCTGGTCCTCACCACAGATGGTTCCTGCTCTCTAGCCTGCTAGGCAGCGCTCTCTTCACACCCAGGAGACTGGCTAATATTGCTAAAGGTGCCTTAGCAAAGTGTCTTTCTCCTTGAGATTTCTGTCTGCTCGTCTGTGCTCTGCCACTGACTGTCACTGCTGTCACTGTCATTGGTGCTATGGCAGCTCCATTGGCCCCAGCTGTGTGTCACTGAGCCAAAAACTCTGAAATGCAGAAGGAGCATCCCAGGTTACACAGTTGTGGATACACCAGGCTTTCTTAGTAGCAGGTACCACCCAGAAGCCCTGACAAATTTCCCTCTTTCATCACCAAACCTGAGGCTTCCAGCATGAGGAATTTGTTTCAATTCTCCTGGTGCTACTCCCCTGAAAAACACAACTGATGCCAATCCACAAAGTAACGCTGACCCCAAGGTCTTCGCATTTTCAATTTTAAAACATCCAAAACTACATTTATTTTACTACCGTTAAATAAATTCGTGTCTCTAAGACAGTAACTAGTACTGCTGCTGGAGCATGGATTCAAGAAATTAAACTAATTCGTATTCAGGTGAGATGGTGCAGAGATGAAAGGTGGGAAGTAAGCTACAGAACAGGGGTGTTAGATCGTGCATTCTTAGTTACACATTTACTATATCTGTAACAGCTCACTTTTCTATTTTAAATCCTACTAAGTGGAGACTCTTTAAATGTACTGCTGTAGTAATAAAGAAAAGGTCAACTCAATGTCTGTCTTGGCCATTAATCAATCATTCCCATACTTTCTAATTATCTTGATTGCCTGATTGAATGAAGCATGGGACACTGATCATCTATATGTTCCTTGGTTATATCTGCTCTTGGCACCTTTTTTTTTTTTTTGGAGACGAGAACGGGTATTTTCATATGGTAATTCTTTTTCAGTAAAGATCCCCAAATTCTTTCTCTAATAACAAACTCCTTTTCTGCTTTATCTCACACTATTTTCTGTAGCAATATTGCAGGCTGTTCCCTATAAAATTTTGAAGTGTCTTTAATCATCTCAGACAGCAATTTTGTGTTGTTTTTTTTTTCTCTCCTTTTCAGTAATCTGGGATTCCCAGCATTATTCTCTCTCTCTCTGATTATGAATTGTAGCTTTTTATTTTTAGAGGGAGCTTAATGCAATGCAGTAACACACAAACACAGGAACAAATTATAGACATGAAAAGATCAGAATTTTTTTTATAGTGATAATTCCATTTTACTCCTGGGTGTCACATATCCATGAGGGACCCCAGAACCTCATCAAGAGCAGCCAGATAGCTCGTTACCAAGACACCCGGGACTGCACAGCAGGTCTCCATCCCCGGGTGACAGGGAGGGCCTTGTGGAAAGAGTGTGGCAGGGGACAGGCAGCAGGTCACATGCAGACTGCTTAGATCCAGCCCAGGGACTCAAAATACATGTAACAAATGTCGTACAGAAAGGGGCAATCGTGTGGCTCCCATATGAGCTCTGGGAGATGGTTTAGCCTCAGTTTTGCTGTACAGAAAGTACCAGGGAGACAGGAGACCTTCAAAGATGGAAACCTCATCTTAGTTCTTCTGTACTGAATCACTGGGAGTTTGAGATATTTGAAGAACGCAGAATGCAATCCTTTGGAAGCATTTCTCACCCCCTTTGATTATCTGTACAGCTTGATTGAATGAGTCATGCAACCCAGTTCCTTCAGATATCCATTAATGCCAGACAAACAAAGCATATTAAACCCATCGCTGAGTTTTGTGAGATTTGTTTTTTTTCCTGTTCATAAATAGCTTGAGAACAAATGTATTCATTGTTCAAAATCTTTGGCCAGTAATGTTTGCAACTTAGAAAGAGCCTACAATTTGCTCAAGTAGCTTATGGTGAACACCGTCTTCCTCCAAAACTGTGTCAGCAGGCAGGCAACCCCCACAGCCTTTCAGCTAGAGGCACCAGCAACCTCTGCAAACCTCATCCCTTGCTAGAAGTAGTGCACATTGGTGGTGTGAGGCTCAGGTGCTCCAGCTGCATCCCAAAAACTTGGTCAGACAGTGTTTCTGCAGCATGATATAAAAATGAAGCTGGAATATTGCTGGCAAGGGGTCTTCTCCTTTTCCTGGTGCAAATGCTATTACCAGAGAGAGGACTCCAGCTGTTAACATCCCCACTCTTTAAATACTGATGCCCTCCAGGTCAGCGTAATTTCGCCAGCAACTCAGAGGCAGTGGGTTGAAGCTGGCGGAACTGAAGCCCACCATGCTCCCCAGTGCAGCACCAGGAACCCAGGGCTGAGGGAGCCGTGACCTTTCTAAAGCAGATATCACTTTGAGTCCTGAGAGAGGTCAGTTGAGGTTGCTGGAGTGTCACACCCATTTCTTCTGCACTCTTCCACACTTTAACAGCAGAAACAATCCACAACGATACTTGTGTAGATCTTAGCATCCTATACTGGCTAATTCTTGGTGCTTCCCTGCTTGGCCTGTTAACCACCCACCAGAGGTACATATCTCTCCTCACTGAAGATCTAGAAAGCCTGGCAACCTGATAGCTTGTTTTTTTGGATAATTTTATTTTTTGAGTGCTTTGTTGAACCCAGCTACCAATTTTATGCATTGCAGAGCCAAGCTGGCAGCACTTGTTGTACCTTGCTAGATCTCACCCCTGGCAAATGGTGCACACTGATAGAAATAAACAGTACATCCAGGGTAGCACAGGTTAAGGAAGATTACTGTTATATGACTTTGTCTTATTTCCTAGTCTTCCAAAGACAATCTCATAGTGATAAATGAAACAGTACTATTAATGGAGAATTACTTGCTACAAAATTACAAACTTTTGTTTCAGTAATACTGCATTCAGGCAATGTTCACATGCCAAATAAGAAAAACCTCTGACAGAAGAATCTTTCATATATTTGTCTGGTTTTGTCACTCAGCTCACAGTTTTATCTTGCATTTAATCATATTGCCCTTCATCTGCCATCCAGTAGCCAAAGTACTAAAATAGCCTTAATCTCTCTGTATCTCATTACAGTGTGAGACTATGGTTTTGCAAAACTTTCTGTTAAGTATGATATATGTCAACTGCATAAAATATATGTCCAAAATGCATATAGTATGTAGACTAGTACTGTAAATTCTATGACCATCTTAAAAGCCAAAGCACGAGATAAAATGACACAGAAAATACAGAGTGATAGGTAGGTAAAGTGTTATTATTAGATCGTAAAGGCAAATGAAAAATATCAAATGCAATCTCATTTAATAAAGAACACAGAAATACACATCAGTGGATCTGATAGCATAGCACTGACTTTAAAGACTGTATGCTTCCTTCTTCAAGCTTATAATAAAGGACTCTACGGCAATTGTTCAGGGCAAACACAACTGTGGAGGGATCGCTTTGTTTTGTTTTTAATCTCTAAATCTGTAGCCAGTATGACATAACATGTTTTCAGGCCAGCACAACACGATGCAATAAGTTAACATTTTTTATAAAGATTGTTATTTACTTTATTAACTCCTCATCAGCTTTAGGCCATAGGTATTCAGTAGTGCATAGCACTAGGTCCTTAACTGGATGTGATTGTTGCCACACCTTGGTGTTAAATTCACTCTTTACCTGCCTGGCATTTACAAGTGGAAATCCCTTTAGGCAAATGTATGTATGAATAACTAATTATTATTGTTGTTGCTGTTATTTTAGCCTCAGCTTGATGGAGATTTACTCTGAAGAGCAGCAAGTGGCACTGTGGAAGTCTCTGGAATGACTGAATTTGGGCTGTAATATTATCCTGCAGATAACTGGCAATTTATTAGTTACACATTCCATTTGTCTACACTAGTTTCTGTATATTTTAAGATCTCTTCTTTTAAATATCTCTAAGACCCCTGTTGTTTCAATTACTTGTCACTGTGGCCTGAGGTATCATTACTATGCTGAGGATAATAAACAACTCCTCCTATTTCTGTTGCTAGAGCTGTGACTAACTTAGCATCATCAAAATGCAGCACAGGATGGAGAAGTTAGTGTCATATGGTTGGTAACTGATCCTAAATCATATTCTGCTCTGCCAGCTTTGTTACATGGTCTTGAGCAAACCTTACACTTTGGAAGGGCTGAGTACTATATAAGTCCACAATACATACTGACTACACAAGATCACATAGTGATCTTGTTTTGAAATGATATATCCTCTGCAGTTTCTTTTTTGTTGAAGTCTGACAGACACTAATACAGCAAATTTAGAAATGCAACACAGAATGACTGAGCATCAGAGCCATTTCATTTGCATTACAGTGTGCATGTTCTGATGGGGATAGCTTTAACTCTTAGGGTTTGAGATATTTATCTTTTCACATGAAGTCCTAATGCTTTACTGTGAGTTTTGACAACTTTCCCACAGCCCTACTGTCGCTACCAAAGTCTGGATACAGCTTCATCTGGTTCTTTTTGTGAATGTCTTATTAATGCTCCCTCCATAGCTTATTTTTACTTTCTCATACCCGGTACTAACATTTGACCCATTTAACACAGAATTTGGGCCATGTAACTTGTGCTATTTTATTATAAACAGGTTCATCCTGTTGATTAAAAAAGTCAGTCTACAAGAACATTACCAGCCCTGAAGAAAGCAATAGTTAGAATTATATCTCATCTGTGTCTGTGCATCATCTAACTCAAGTCAATTTTATGGGCAAAGAGTTATGTCATCTTTTATTTGCTTAAAATCTATATTTTTGCCACAGAAGTTGTACGTGAAGAGCTCTTTCCTTTATGGAGGAGCAGAAAAAACACTCTGTGAACTCAAAGCTCATACAGAATCCTGCTGTTACCATTCCTGCAATCATATCTTTCAGCTAATTTGTTCCCATTAAGTGTAATGTTACAGAGAAAAACTGCTTTGCAAACATTTAGTGGCTTCTATCAGTCTGAACAAATGAATCCATAAGTTCCTGCCTCTTTAAATGTTGGGGGTTTTTATTTATATTCAAAAGAAGCAGTCTTTGGTTGCTTTCTCCTGCAGGTGTGAGACATTGAAGTCTCAGGCGTATGAACATTGCTTCTTTATCTGGGGTTTTGTGGACAGACTAACTTGGAAGTTCAGACTGTAAACTACACAATTTCATCACAGGACTATGTTCTTTCCTTAATCTGCCTGTGACAGTCTATAAACACAAAAAAATTCTGTTAGTGGGACCAGACAGAGTGCTGACATCACATGAATCTTAAAATGGCCAGTGTGATTTGTCAGAGTCCAAAATCTTTGATGCTACCTTCCCACACAAATTTTGCTACTTCAGACTGCATGTTTGGGGGAATGATCTTATTGGTTTGAATTTATTGCCTATACCCTGTCTTTCACCAGAAACTCCAAAAGAAACTACTTTGTCCCATCAAACTGCTGGTTCAGTCTTGGAGAGTTTTTGAAGTGTATTGGGAAGTTATACAGCTATGAAGGTTCCTTCTGAGGCTGCCTTTATATCTGTTCCACCTGTGGACACCACCATTGTAGTAACTATTCTAGTCCAAATGTCTTTGTGTTTTGTTCCAGTGATGTCGCTACCTGCAAGTCAAATGCCAAATCCTGCACATGGCCAGGCATGACTGTAATGGCACAGAGCAGGAGATAGGTGCTGGAGACACACATCTTGAGAGACAGAGCTGCTTCCATCCATGTCCACCCTCCAGAGCAGCTGTCCTCTACAGATCTGGTCCTGGAAGGAATATCAGCCAGCAGAACTGAGTGTTGAACATCACCAGGATTTCTCTTTTGGAAAGAAATTGTGCTGTACAACATGGGAAGAGTTCACAGAGAACTCATATAGGTTCCCATGGCTGGACTGTGAGCAGACCAAGACTTCTGAGCTCTCTAGTGACAGTAGTTGCTGGTAGCTAGGTCTCTTGCAGAAATAAAATAACTGGAAGCCTCTTGTCTATCCATTATTGGAATGGTTAGTCTCCAATTTAGGAAACAAAAAAAAATATTGTTGAAAAATATAGAGGCAAAAGGGTTAAGATTCCCACCTTAAGGAAGTGCAATTGGGCACAGTTACACTCCCCAGTGCTGTGAGCATTGTGCAGTGACTTGCTCCAGTGCAAAGTGTTTCTACAATGCTTATATTTTATACCCCACCTAAATGGCAGAACAAAAGGGAATGAAACCCTCCAAATTACTAACAACCTCTTTTTTTTACCATACAGGTAAATAATGGGGCAGCTGCATTACAGCAAGTACTTTGTGTCCTTACCACAAGATTGTAATTCCTCTCACATTTAGTTTTCCCCTCCCTGCTTGAAAATTCTATTGTATGAGCCACTGTAGCATGGCAGAAATAAGCATCAAGGTTGTTTTTCCCCAGGTACAGAAAATTAACTCCTCCCATAATAAGGATGGACCAGCTTTTTTGTTTGGTACCTCATCCAGATATAATCTTGAGATGTTACAGAGAGATTAGCATTATAGATGGTTACAGACATTTTACAGAATACAAAATTAAGAATTCAGGTATTTAAAAAATAAATTGACACTGTTTTTATATTGCACTATCTACAAAGGCATGAAGAACCTCAGACTTCAGAGGGAGTAAAAGTCATCACTCATGTTTTCTAAAATATCATTAATTTCCCCGAAATAACCTTTGTATATGCATAATCTTCTAATTGTAGATTATTTGATGTTAATTATACATACATAATACCTTGCTAACTGTCAAGACTTCTTCAAAATCTAATTCCCCAAACTAATATTTATTGATCTTTAACTATGTAAAATACTGACTTCTAGACCCAATGAAGAGTGAAATAACAGATCTTAAAACTGCCAGTGGAACAACACTGTCATTTCAGGCCTGCCAGGGAGTGAAGGAAGGACTATTCTGCATTTTGGAAAAAGAAACGACCATTTCTCTAGCAACTCCGTGAGTTTTTAGCAACAATTGTTTAAAGAAACTCATTAGCATAAGAAAAAGACTCTTGGTAGAAATGAATTAGCAGTCATAGTGCAGGTGAAGCAGGCAGATAATATATGCAAGGTAAATGGAATTTCTTGTCTATTGGTCTATCAAGTGGCTGCCATTTCCACCTGTTTTTTTT
>VWZK01014236.1:15287-72331 GCA_013396935.1 Baryphthengus martii | reverse complement strand
AATAAAATAAAATAAAATAAAACAAAATAGTATAAAATAAAATAGTAACATAGAAAATCTACACAAAGTGAGCTCTCTTCCTATGTCTTTCAAGTAAAAGTTTAGAGATTTCCAGAAATATTTCTTTTTAACATGTTAAAATGCTTGTCTCATTAATATGAAAAATATTATGATTTGGCTACAGAATGAACCCTTGAACTTGACTCAGTGTGATGTGCTAAGAAATTGGAATAATTATATTTTACTGAGAGTTTTCCTGAAAGCTACAGGCTTTCAAATCCCACAAGTGGTACCTCATTTACAATCTGATATCCTCTAATTATAGTATGTCTTGTCTTAAGAAACTTAACCTTCCTGAGGCGTAGAAACTAGGTTTCAGAAGAAAAAAAGAAATCTAGTCTTTAAGCATGAAAAAAAAAAAAAAAAATCAATACTGAAGGTTTTTCAAAACAAACAAAAGAAGTGAAATTGTAGTGCTTTATAAGAAACAAGACTGATGGAGGGCTTTTTAGCGAAAATATTCAGCTCCATTTAGCTTGTTTCCTGGTTAGTAATACCTAATAACTTCTCATTTAATCAGCTATGGTAAACACACAAGTGCCACTCACCTCATGTAATGCCTAGTTTTCATGATGATTCATTTTAGTTAATTGACTACTATAACTCAGATGACTGAATTCTAATCCATCACTATGTTGTGACATTGTATTATATGAAGTATGTAAATTCATAGAGGAGATCAAGATTCAGACCCTTTACCTCTGGCTTTAAGTGTCTAAAAAAATCCATTTAACTCTGTCCTAAAGGTAGATCATTTGTACAATGCCTGAAAAATTGAGTATGTTTACCAGACACCCTTGGTAAAGCTAGCACTGCACCATTCCGTAGTAGTGTTCTCACCACAAGAATACAATTATGATCCTTCTACCTCTTTTTTTTTTTTTCATTCTTGAGAATTTGCTATTGCTGGCTGCACAGCGAAAATATCAGAGCAGCCAGCATCCTAACTCCTTACCCAAGGACAGCCATTTTTGTTTGGTAGCAAAAGTTGTTACAGATGTTAACTTCTGTGCCAAGGTCAATGTTACCACTGTGTTTTAGACAAACCTGGTAATGAAGTAGTTGTGTTTGGGGATATTTGGAACTGTGATACTTAGTTTTTTCACTATGCACACAGGTTTTAGCTCAGATAGAGTTAAATTTCTTCATAGCAGCTCTGATGATGCTGTGTTTTGGATTTATGATGAAAACAGTGTTAATAACATAAGGGTGTTTTAGTTACTCCTGAATAGTTCTTACACAGCATCAAGGCATTTTCTGCTTCTCACATTACCCCACCAGTGAATAAATTGGGAGTGCACAGCCAGTTGGAAGGGAACACAGCTAGGACAACTGACCCCAGCTGACCAAGGGGATATCTCATACTCATGTTCAGCAATAAAAGCTCAGGAGAAAAAAAAACCAAAACACGAGGAAGGGAGGACTTTTGGAGTTACAGTGTTTGTCTTCCCAAGTAACCATTACATGTGATTGAGCCCTGCTTTCCCGGAAACAGCTAAGTATCTGTCTGCCAATGGGAAGTAGTAATAGAATTTCTGATTTTGCTTGCTTTCAGAGTTTACCTGTTAAACTCTCTTCATCTGTACTCATGAGTTTTCTCACTTATACTCTGCTAATTTTCTCTCCTATCCTACCCAGGGGAATTTGGTGAGCGTCTGTGTGCGCGGCTGTCTCCTAGGGACAACACTATGTTTCTGTTTAGGGATAGGATGAGTGTTTAGACACTGAACTCAGCCATCCTGGAGGCATCTCCGTGCCTAGAGATAGATAGATTCTTACAGGAATCAATAATCATGAGAAAGTAGGAGAAGGATTTATAGATTGTACTTTTGTGTGTAGGTACTTGAGTTTTCTCTGCCTTAGGCATCTAAATTCTTCTTGGGAGATGCAAGATCATGAAGGAAACGCCAAAGATATTGGAATAGTACGTACAGGATTACATACTGCTAATACCTGCCAGAAGGCCTAGAGCAACTTGCTCTAATTGTGAAGCTAACAACACTTTGAGGAGATTGCATTAGATAACTTCCAGAGGTCCCTTCCAGCCTAAATTCTTGGCTGTTTTGAGACCCAGTGGGTATTACAGCAATTGTTCCCTGCATGTGTTGTGATAATCGAGTTTGATGTGGAGGGGTATAATACGGCTAACAGCAGAAAGAAATGGTCCTTCTCTACTTCACATATCCAAAGAGCGTCATCTAAGACACTATGGTCATCTTTGGCTCCATTTGCAGCTGGTAAGGGTGATAGGAAGTTATAAAGGATTGATTTACTGAATAAAGAGCTCACATATAACAATGATATGTCTATCTCAAAATTCCCATTTGGTGGTGAAATCTAAGTGAAGATTACAACAGATTGCTGTGTCACCAGTCTTCAAGAAGGGGGTGTTGCATGGAAGAAGAGATTTCAACAAAATTGTTTCCATTAAAATCTATCATTACATCTCCACCATACCTGCACTGAGGGGGAAAAATGTTACTAAGGCCTTGAAGCTGTGAAGATCCCAACTGTGATGGAAAATATAGACATGCACTGAATTCGTAGTGGGTTTAGGTGAAGGCAATCTGATCTTTATGTACACTGAGCTCCTAAATATACTACCTATACTCAGTAGACTTTGATGGAAAAGCAATTTTCTTCCTTACGTTCTTAAACCTGTTGTACTCCTTTCCTGTTTCTCCAAGCCCTTTCCACAGAACATATTTACTGTTTAATTCAGAGTAGCTCATGGATAATAGAACTATAAGAATACTCAGCAGGAGTTCATAAAGGGTATTTGCCAAAAAGCTTCAGTTTCTTTTCTTACCAAAATATATATTTAGCAGATGGAAGAAATTCAGCAGATGTTTGCATATATATGTATGATGATTTTTGAAGGACGTAACCATTTTTATTCTGCTTCATGTAGTATGCTTTGAAAGTCAGCAGTTCTGGAGTACTTTGAATTAAGGAAGCAAACTTTTTTTTTATGGCTAGTACTGACAATGTCTTCAAAAGCCAGATCCTATTGTTTTTATTCTCAAGACTCAGTTTCCTGTAAAAGTGAATCATAATGTACCTAGATGCTCTGTGGAGAAGGAATGGCAAATTTTGAAGAAGAGACTGAGCAAATAATTATTGAACAAATCCATTGAATTAATTTTACGGAATGTTATCAAGCTTTTGTCAGTGTAGTAGTGGCAAATCTAAAAATAAATTATATATAAATAAATCTAAAAATAAAAAATTCAACAGCTGCCTAAACTGAGCACAGACTTAGATCTAATATAGCTTATGTAGTAATGGATGAGACAGTGTAAAAGAAAAGCCTCAACAGATGAACAGATACGTGCATTATTTTACTTATCTAAAAAGAGGGGCAAAAAGACTAAAGGAGCATTGAAAAAAAGTTAAAATATAAGATATTACAGATTTAGGAGAAATAACTTCTGAATGATCTCTCATTTAACATTCCAAGCATTTTACAGTACTAGCAAATTTTATGCATCAGTAGAATTATTAAATATATCTACAACACATGAATGCATATAAATCAGAAATCATTCACTCCAGTGGAATTTATATACTGTGAGCATTACTGTAATTAGTTTATAAATTGACCATTTGTAGTCTATATTTTCTATTCTTAAATGTGCAATATATGTGGTAATCTATGCTCCTAATGTACCATAAGTAATACCATACTGTAGTCAGCAAAGTACTACAGTTATGCAGTGCTAAATGTCAAATCAAAATCTTGTCATTTATTTTCAATTCCTGTGTATTACTATTTTTAACTACTAAATCTTCCATGTAGGATTGTATTCACTGTTTACTTCTATAAGCAGAATTCAAGGTGATAAATTGTTGGACAAGAAAATGAGGAGATAATCAAGACTTTATCTAAAACATTTAGATTTTTTTTCCCCCTAAATTCATAATGAATAATGCTACCTTCGGAATATAGCTAGATATCCCACAGAAGCTCAAATACATTCACCAAAAGCTTCTATGGAAAAAGCAGTGCAAGATCCTCCAGGCAAGACAGAGATGATTTTAACTAGATGCGTGTAGAATCTCTTATTCTTGAATTAATGCTGGTAAAAAATATGAAAAGGGAAAAGTAGTGAAAACTCAGTCTTACATCAAGAGTACAATACAATTATTGTTTGCATCATCATGTCACTACTTAAAAAGCCAATCATGGACTTCAAGGGTTTTAGTTCTTTCAAAACAAGAAATAAGAAACAAGTTTCTGTCTCAGACCATGCCGTATAAGTCAAGAAGCACCCAAATGTGCGGACAGATGGTACAATATTCATAAAATGCAATTTGTTTTTTTCACTGCTCATGGAATAGCTTTGTCCTAACACTACCATTTTGATGGGCCCTCAACATCCATAGCAACAATAGCAGAGAATTTGAAGGACAGTTGGAAAGAACTTTATCCATCTTTAAATAATATTGGTTTTGAGCATGATGGGCACATGATTGGGTTATTTCAAATAATGAACACCTTGCTTGCATGTTGAGTACTAAGATTCAGCTTTACTACACTTCATGAAACAGGTGAGAGGTATCAAACAAATTTTCAGGCTTCCAAAAGCTTCCTATGCTCCTATATTTAGAATCTAAATACACAACTTTCCATCAAAATAACTCTGAAGCAATATAGCTATCCTTTCACTATGTTCTATTCTTGCTTTAACTTTTTGTTCCTAAAAGTGATAAAACAGATATGAAATGATTTGACATTATCATTTTTCTAAATGCATAGGCATGCATCTATTATTAACAAGTGTCTGTGCTTTCACTCTTTCAAAGCCTTATGTTTAGCATTACCAGAGTTGGACTTGACATAACAGTAGTCATGAAACGTTTATGTAATCTGTTTATATAGAAAGATTCTCTAGTTCTGTCTCTTCTTTACTTTACCACATATTATTTACATGTACAAGGTCTTTCCAACATACTAGTAATATAGTAGCATAATTACACTTTATAGAGGATCAAGGCCTGTTATGTGGAACTGCATCGAACTAAGTACATACGTTTCTTTCTATCCTCTATTTTGCAAGAGTCCTTACAGAATTCTAGTAAGCATAACTCACCTTTTGAAAGTTGTTACTAGTTTCTCCCTAATGTATTAGGTTAGTCTGTGTGGTTTATGACTCCTCCATTAATGGATATTTTTTTGTTTTGGTTTGGTTTAGAACATTTTCCCCTAACACCAGGATAAAGCATATCAGGCAATAACTTCTTGGATCATCTTTAGCACCTCTTTAAAAAGAAGTACAATGTTGTCAGCTCTCTCGCTCTCTGGTTTAATAGCTATTTAATGATGAAAGGTCTAATCCTAATTCCTTTGTCACTAGTTGAAGACTCATTAAATTTAGTGGGAGTAGAATACAAATTTAATTGCACAGTTTTCCCACTAGCACTGTTCATTTATTCTAGGTTTTCATTGGGATTCTTGGAGAAATGCCATAGGTGATTGGTGACTTATTTTAACTTCATTTCTCACATTGCAACATGTCCTCTGATTACCTTTTTGCACTTAGTTCCAAAGAAAGTCTCGTGTTTTCAACAGTACATGAATTAATTTTGTGGGGTCACCTCTATAAACTTCAGTTACTTGTTGCCTGAAAGGGATTCCTGTTCAAAAAAATTAAAAAGAAAAAAAAGCAAAAGCAAAATTTCACCCAGTTTAGGTGAGTTCACAGAGTAGATCTAATTCAATTCTTAATGAGTATTACTAGATTTCAAAACTTGGGAATTTCTCCTTATATATTACAGTATATTTTAAGAGCCGAAATTAATTTTGTTGCCATACAACATATCTCTTTGAGTCAAATATGAGTCACTAGATACTAGTTATATTGACACTACTGAATACATGAACTCCAGACAATAGTCTGTACTTTGAAAGTCAAGTAGAAGACCATTCTTCATTCGTACTGCAGACTAATCTCCTTTTCATTTTGTATGATGTCTTTTCTATCATTGTTCTAATTGCCATTCTGACATTGCATGGGTGTTTTTTCCATTTTTTGTTTTAACTTTCAGTTTTGTAAATAATATGATGTCTTTGCTGCATCCCACAGTGTTAGCACATCATTGCAACATGAAAGTAAACCCATATGTTACTTCTGTGGGATAAGAAAACATAAAGAACTTAAGCCTGTTAGAAGTGAACTGTCACCTGAACAGAAGCCAAGCTCCTATTGAAGTCAATGAGATGGTTCATCCAACAAGAAAGCTTCAAATTGAAACAGAATTTGTGCAATGTTGTGAGCCAGAAAAATGTAACTGGTAGTGGAAACATGCTGCTTGACACAGACATTGTTTAGAAGTTGGATAACTCTTACATTAGAAGATTTTGAAGTTTTGTTTGGTTAAAGTGTTCTGGATAGAGATCTATGAAGTAAAAAAAAACCAAAAAACACCACAATTTTTTTTCATTTTTAAAGGAATCTGTCAAGTAATACAGTTTAAAGGATCAGTTCCTGAAAAAAAGCTACATATTGACAAGTCAGAGTTATGTCACTGGCAGGGAACAAAGATGACATTGTACTTGGCATTGGATCATGAGGTCATGCTGGAAGCCCTGTAAACACAGGTATCTTAGAGACAAGGATTTCTCTGTTTAAATATCAGTTTCACATTCATCTACTGACAAAGTATTGAGAAAATCACGTAAAAATAAACAACAACAACAATAACCAAGCAGAATCACTTGCATCTGACCAAATCCAATATCAATATTATACAAGATCCAGCACAAATTTCTAGGTACTGAAGAAGTAATCTCTTGCAATAGTGGGGGAAAAGTAATGAGAACAAAATAGTTACTAAGAACAGAACCTATTAAGATTACTATTTTTTTTTTGTATTTTATGCATACTTAAGATTAATGTGGGCATTTAATCTTACTGATATGATGTAAATAGACATATGGTTTAGTGAATTCTCTGTGCTACTTTTACATGAAAGTTGTGGAAACTGTGATGACTTCAATGAAAATAGCTCCTTCAGAACTGAACAACCTCCACAGAATCTTCCGATTTCCTTTACAGTTCTGAGCAGTACACAGAGGCTAATACTGTGCAGTACTTGCTGTTGAATGTACAAAACACATTCTCAGAGGAGTTAAATAGAGTTCTCAGGCAAGTAGCTACTTCTGGGGGTTCATGATGTATTCCTTTATCTCTCTTACTCTCATCCTTCCTCAGAAAAAATGGAAGCAGTAATACTACTGTGAACGATAAAATCCTCAAACAAACATTTGGGAGTTTCCAGGCAGTATTTCAGAAGTTTGTATTTGCATCAAGGACGGAAGATTATTTTGTTAGGGTTTGTGCATATTTAAACAAAAATATTTGCCTTATTCCCAAAGATCTTACAGTTTACAAAGGCTACAAGTAGATAGAACCAATGAATACGTTTTACTGAAGAAGTAACAGATTGTCTAATAAGAAGAGGGAATTGTGCTGTCACTGTCAATTCACCTGGGCACCTGGGAATGTATGTGTAAGATTTTTAAACAACTTTGCATTTAGTATTAAGGAAAAAATTATAACGACCTTGTACATTTTTAAAGGGAGATAAGAGAGTGGTATATAAAGTATGAAGGCATGAAATAACTAAAAGTTGTGTTATTGCTGCAACATCAGCAATTGTCAATAACTTAATAATGTATATAAGTTAAAAAGTAGAAAACATGAGCAATATAAAGGGTGATAATCTTGTGAATAATAAAATAAATATTGTATTTGATGTGTTCTTGTGACAATTCTGTCTCACCTCTATTCAATAAGTAAATCAGTGTTAATTCACCGAAAAAAAATATTTCTTTGTTTTCTATACAAACTTTTTTTCCTGCCAGATTGGTTTCTAGTACTATAGCTTAACACAAAACTGGAACCAAAATAACTATACCTGGCAAATTCCTGTTATAATAACACATGAACTGTATGTTTCTTGTTATTTTGCATTAGTCTGAACTAAGTAAACATAAAACATTGCCTTGAACTGACAGTAGCCTTATATACTTTTGTAATACAGCAAGTATTTCCCCAGTAGTTTCTGAGTGAGGATAAGAAGTGAATGAAAAGCTCAAATAAACTTAGTAACATGTTTCTGCTGTTTTCATGCTTACTGGAGAATTATTCTTCCACTTACAAACAATAAAATAAAATTGGCTTCTTTAGCCATTCTCTGCTAGACATCTTTAATTTCAACTTCATCTAATTTGCATACATTATTTTTATCTTTTATAAACAGCAGCCAAGCAACAACACTGTGGAAGTCAATCTAAAAGCCTTTTATTATATTACGGTTTAATTTCTTATTTACTATGCTTGCTAAATCGTATTTTTGAACAAAACTGGCAGCTACTCCCTCAATTGACCAGAATGTTGTATTTTTAATGATTGGAGCTGGAAACAGCTGGAAGGTATTGTTTTAAACATAACCTTAACTTTGTTTGCATGATAAGTAAATGGCTATGCTGACTGGTAACTGAACAAGATTGAAGACAGTAGGTAATAACAAGATACTTACATGAGCACCCTGAAGACATATAGTCAAGGAAGCCAACTTAAAGTCCTTTTATCTTAAGAATTTGCTTCAGGAAAAAGCAGATCCAGAATATTTATCTAATGAAGTGCTCTATACTGACAGCTGAGATGATATGGAATAGTGAAATATTCACTGCAGGCGAGATGGTAACAGAGTACCCAAAACACTCATCATGTAGGTACATTGCACAAATTTATGTTCTTTCCTTCTAATCTGTTATTATTATTATTATTGTATAATTTGATTATGACATCCTGGACTACTCAAGGAAAAGTGTTTAGTGAAGATCGCAGCATTGCTTATGAAGTGTGCAGTTAAGAGTGCTGGAGGGTTTTTCACTGCTAATTTCTCTGAGTGACTGGCAAACAGTAGATAGGTTCAAGGATGCATCTGGATTTGCTGCAACTGTTACATCCCACAATCAAGACAAAAAAATCTGTCTTGCTACCACTATGCTGAACTGTAAATATAAACTGAAAAGTGAATTTGGTGATTTAATTGTTTGAGAGTTTGTTTGCCTTTATTGTGCTGGATCTTGAATCGTGCTGATGGTTCATTTACTGACATAATTGTTAAAGCTGCAGTATATCTTGGAATTATTGAAAAAACACCCCCCACCAGACACAGACATATAAGGTTGAGTCTCTTGCTGAAAACTATCTAGTTGAAATAATTACAGGTATTTATTTAAAACTTTATCAATTTTTAAAAAATATTTTTACAGAGTACTTATTTTGTTAGGTATTTTTCTTATTCCAAATACATGTATATTGATTCAAATATTTTTTATTTCCTTCTCACTCTCATAGGGAGACCCCATTTGAAGCAAAAAACTTGATTTAAAAGTTTTTTTCAGAAGTGGGTTCCTGTATTTCTACAAATCATTATTGCAGTTTTATATTTTACAGTCAGTGTTGCAACACAGAACTATGGTTCAGGGATGGGCTGCTGCTGAAATCTTTCTTCAGTTTGCATAGGTTTGTTTCATAAACTTTATTACTTCTAATGATGGTGATATCTGGTGATGGTAGAAAGTCTTAAGCATTTAACTTAGTAAATAAATGAAAATAGAATCTAAAGTAAGCAATCTGGTGAATAATCTCATCTAGATGTGGACATCAATACTGTAATTATCTATATCTGACCTGACCACCCGAGATTCATATGGCAGCTGATGTAAAGAAATAAGCACTTTTTGGGTGTAATTCATCTGACCTATTTTGTGTCTACTTTATAATAAGATAAATTACTCTCTAGGGAGTGCCTAGTCCTTTCTACTTGTTCTAAAGAGAATTTAGGATTACTATTTTAGGACTCAGTATGCATTTTTGGTGGGTGGATATCATCATCAGTGTTTGTAACTAAAAAAACAACATATAAGTTGTGAGAGCAGATATAAGAGTGACTATTCTCCATTCATACACAACATTTACAGAAACAAATGCTATGCAAATTTATATTTCCTTCTTAATGATTTCCATTGCAAATCTGTAAATTTGCATTCTTTATGGATATGTTTTGGAAGAACTTGTAAGACTAGTAGAAATTACAGAAATGAAAGACGGCAATATAGGATAAGGACAAACTTTTTGAACTACTGGATTCTTTTATGATTACTTCATCTTGAAATTCTTGTTGATTTAGTCCATGACTCCAGCTTGATGGTCTCCTAGAAATGAACTTGTAGTTAGAAACTTTCTTCTAATTTCCAGTGGTCTAATTTATCCAAATTTTTTTTTAGTTATCATTATATATTGCATGACATTGAAGAGAGACTTAGATATCTGAGATTTCTTTATAGAAAAAAATAGTTTATAGATGTCAAATATGATCTTATCACAATTTTCTTGTTTAAAAATCAATAAAAATTACATAGGAAATATATCTCATTAGTGTAGAATGCTCTAACTGCAAGGAACTAATGATACATTTAATGCTCCTTTTTCTTTCCCCTCATATTTCTATTCCTTCTTTCAATATCTTCTAAAGATTTCAACTTTGAAAGCTTTCATTTTTACGTTGGCCTTTCATATTTACATTTCCTCCTTCTCCCTTTCCTGAGAAGATATATTTACATAAAAGCATTCTGATTGTTGTTCAACTGTTTTAAAGTAACACCTTGAACTTGATAATAGTCTTTGCAAAGCCCTGAGTTGACATTGGAGATTTCAGTTGTATCTGAAGTCTGGAATTGAGACTGTTATTCGTACTGAATTTAGTCTGTTAAAACCTTCGGATTTTGCCACTATCTAAAATGCCTGTTCCTTTTACAACATTACTTCTTATTATTAACATTTCCTTTAACATGTACTGCTCCATTACCATTGATTTTTTCCTCTCTTTGGAATATTTGTAGCGTAGAGTCTATAGTACCACATCATTCATTCTGATTTTTAACATTAAAAGCGAAGTTGTAATAAACTTTTCGATTGACTTGCCTGGCACAAGAGAAACTCTTAACTCATGCAGCACAACGTTTTGGATGTAGTATGGAATAATCAGAAATTCTGAAAAGAACAGAAAAAATATCACGTATGAATACACTGGCTGTATAAGAAAATCTGTTCATCATGCAGATGTAGGAATAACATTACAGGGAATAGCTATAAAAGTTATCTTTACTGTTTGAAGATGTAAAAACTCTTGCATTTGTTCAAAGACTAAACTTCCTGTGACAATTCTGACATTTTGCCATGCATCACAATACATGAGAGGTACAAATTAAGGTAGGTGTTAACATCTTAAGAGTGATTTTGTGGTTAATTTCTTAGATTTTAAATATAGATGATCTTTGTCCCAGGCTAGAGATAATTGATTTGATGGTTGAGTGACTGCACTACTAAGGTCATGCAGGTATAAAGGCCATCAGGTTGTAATTCTCAGAGACTGAAGGGCATGAATAAGATTTATGTTCATATAACTCAGGTTGACCACAATAAAAGCGATCCCAGTATTTGATTCAAAAAAAGGGAATTAAAGGAAATAACCTTTCCTGTCTGCTTTCTGTGAAAATATATGTCTACAAGGACTTTAACAAATCTGATGTAGTCACAGTTTGGCTAACTCATTATATTTGCTTCAGTACAGACTTTTGATTTACATAAATGTTCAACACAGTTTTAATTGCATTTTCCTTCATGTTACATTTTACAGCTAAAATCTATGGTTGTAATTGAAAAGGACTTAATTTTTAATCAAAGATGGTTTATGTAGAAAAATATGTATCATTTTAATGTGGCAAAAATGTACATTGTTGCATAGAAATTCTGAGATGTAAACACAGAGGCTGTGTCTATAAAGTATTAGCCTGGCAATCAGTATGGCTATACGCAAATCTACAGACAAACAATTTTCTTGGTTTGCTGAAGAAATGTTTGCTGAAAAGATTTTACTCCCAAATTTTAAACTGAAAGTTGCTCTAACAGTCAAGAAACTGTAGAAATACTTGGACAATTTTGTGTAACTTGACATATAGTTTACCCAAATGATGCCCAAGAAGGAAATCCCTGAACTCATATGGCACAACGGAATTCCAGTGATGTTCTTTATCACAAATAACTACACTGGAGTAACCCAAAATCAGAACTGTTAATAGGATGGCATTGGATTTTTTTTATTTCTTATTTTTTTCGGTAGTGATTCCCAAGGATTCAGCTCTCAGTGCCTTAATCCTCCATTCTGAGCAGTGTCAGCTGCACTAACTGAAGATATATGTGAATTTCTGACAATGCTCTGAATTACCTATCTCTGTATAGTCTTATATTGTGTTTTACTTACACTGTCTAGAATACATTTTCACTAAAAAATCTTAGGTGCTTTGTTGATAAACTTAACAGTTTAATCATAGACGTGCAATTAACATGATGATATTATTAATATTTTTCTTACTAATGTTCAATACTAGTCAAGACTAGGTCAGCTAAATTTCTGTTCATGCACTGGCAGTTTGTGTAACAGAGGCATTCATTTTATAGCTTTGTATTAGTTTATCCTTTAGATAAAACCAAGCCATTTTAATCTAAAACACCTTCAGAGGACTTCTAAAGAAAAAACCATTAACTGAAGCAGGATTACACAACACAGAATTTAGCTTTCTTACTGGTTAAAATTATTCTCGTATACCACATACGATCATTAAAATAGGGGAAAAAAGCAATTTACAGTTCTCTGAAACCTCTGCTTAAGAGATTATAAAGCAACTGCAGTGAAATAGAACTGCAGAGAACACAGTTTCACAAGTGTGCACCATTTGGACTACTTTTATTTTGTTTCATAGAGTTCAGTTTAATTTATAGTGTTTGGACAGGGTTTATTCCCACTTATGAAAAATATTCTGTACTCCTGGAGCCTTACAAAGGAAATTTCACTTACTAGCCTGATATGTGAAATATGCCAAGAGGAATAGCAACTAAATAAGTTCTTAAACAGATCCAATAGCTCAGACACAATAGACTGTCCAATATTTCAATTTTCAGAAGAAAAGGAAAGACTCAGGAGAATCTACTAGCATGTAAGTGCATCACTGTAGTCCTTCTGCTACTCAGAGTTCCTTGAACAAAATCCAGCTATTCACGTTTTCTATCCAAAAAGAAGAGTTTCATTATAAAAACTGAGGAAGGCAGATGTGTTATATTCATCATTTAAAATGAGAAAATGAGAGGCAGAAAGATTGAATAGATACTGCCCTCTGCAAAGTGAAGAAATTGATTGCATGTTGTGACCTCCTCTACTTAAGCTGAAGAGAAGAATGTGAAATCACTCTTATGTATAGATCTATTTCATATAAACAACCTGAGAGTCTTTCCATTTCAGATAGAAGTAGCCATCATTAGTCATGGATACTAAGCTGCTATCTTTCAGGTATTCCTCTTTTAGATGACTACATAACTCAGATAAGGAACAGATATATTGACTGCTCCAACACCTGTAAGCAGTAAGAGGAGCTGAAGATTTTACTGAACAGACCTGAGAACAGAATATTGCAAAATGTAATTTAGGGAATGTTCCTGATCTGCAGTACCATTGGAATTAATTTTCAGTTTGTCTATAAAACATCCATCTTTATCATTCTACCAGGCTGCAGAGTGTGTAATGTCTGCAGTGTCCATTACTGATTTCCCTGAAGTTTTGTATGTTGATAGACATCCATAGACCAACAAATATGGGAAACAGAATATATCAGTAGAGCTTAAGAACACAAGGAAAAAAATATGAAGGGAAAAAAAACCCAACAAACTGACAAAAAAAACCAAACAACAAAACAGAAAAAAATCCAACATTTGTTCCTTCACTGGAGCCTTGGAAAACTGAAGTTGATGTACATTATTGCAGAAACACAGTTTAGGGAAACTTCTTTAGCCCACTTTCCTGAGATTCGTCATCTACTGCAGTCATGGATTAGAAGTCATTAATGTGCAGGCCAGCACCTAGATGGTGTGTCCTTTTCTTCTGTACATTCACAAGTACATTGATACCATCAGGTCTACAAGGGAACAGTCTAATGAGGTGAAAAAACACCCAGTACCTGTTACACACATGTACTGAGCTTAACTTGTACTGTAGCAGGTTTGAGCTGCTGGGGGCTGCAGAGTCCGCTGTATGGAGGAGACTCTAAGCTGCCTTGAGATGGTCACAGCCAAGTCTAGGTGACTACAACACCACTGTGAATGCCCCGTTGCTTCCAAATCCTGCAGCCAGACACTGAACCCCCTGAGATCCCAGTTTACATGTATTTAGGAAAAAAAGGCATCCATGAGGGAGGAAAAAGATGGGTAAATTGGGGCAGACTAAGTGTAACCTGCAGTAAAAACAGGGAAGGTGAAACTATGAAGAGAGGAGGAGAGGTGTGTGGCTTGTGTTGAGCTTGGAGAAACAGATATATTCACTTAAGTGTTTGTTGGTTTGTTGGGGTTTTTTTAATTATAGAGGGTTTTTTTCCTAATACCTTAATCCAATCTATATAACGATGTATATAACTCCCTAAACATATATAAAGATCTAGAAATTCAGTGTAATAAGGACAATAAGGAAAAGGCCCAGAAGGTTTCTCCCTAAAGACCAGACAAACCAGAAGCAACAGCCAATGGTTCATGAGTCACAAAATTTCATTTCAAGATCAGTTTCAGACAGAGAGAACTGGTGGCATGGAGCTCCCCTTGTCCACAACGGTACCAAGTCTCCAGCTGCCTGTGGGACCATGGCACAGTGCAGACCGGGGCTGTATGTGCTTCCTTCTCCTGAGGTCAACGGCTTTGTTGAAAGTTGCAGAAATCTTTGGCTGAGTGACTGTGGAGGGAGGAGATCAGAGTGCACCATGGACTAGTCCTGTCCTTGTCTGAGCCTCCACCTGCAAAAAGCAGGATAACAAAACAAGGGAGCAGACACCTTGACTCACTATGGGCACCACCTACCCAGGGCTCTTCCAGACTCGTGATTGCTTTGCTTTGTGTCAGTGTCCTTGTAGAAGGTAGCAGATCTCTCTAGTTAGGTGGCCAGGACAGGAGCGCTTCATAGTCTTTTCCTGTCCTTCTGTGATTCCACACCTGCAAAAAGCAGAAGATCCAAAGGAGCGGCCACCCTGGCTCACCAAGGGCATCCCCTGCCCAGGGCTCTGCCAGACTCATGATTGTTTAGCTTTGTGTTAGCATTTCCTGTAGAAGGCAGTGGATCTCTCTCGATGTGGAGTCAAGGACAGGAGCACATCAAGATCTGGTGCTGTCCTTGAGGGAGCCTCCAGCTCTGGAAGACAAAAGAGGAGCAGCCATCATTTGTTGTGCCACAGCAACCTCTGTCTCCCAGCCAGGGCCTGACAGCCCTGCCCTCCCCTCCCTGCCCTCTCACCTCAGCCTTCACTCACCCACCTGCTCACCTCCAGTCTGGCCCAGCTCACTGTGCACTCTTTTGGTACCTGTCCTGAGCAGCCCTTGTCACCAGTGCCCTGGGGCCTGACAACCAGCACAGCGACGGTCTGTCTGCTCTGCCACAGCCACCACATCACCAGGGATTCTAGAACTGTGGAATGCCCAGCCCGTGGCTGTCCAGTGAAAAATGTTGCAGCTCTTTTGCTTATTTAAGAGCAGTGGGATGGACAAATCCCTCAACTCAGGAGCCCATGGGAAAAATGGTCAACATGGAGAGCTCTCTCTCACTACTGTCTGTGTAAGGACAGCCTCTTGCCTGGAGCTGTGATCATCTTACAGCCCCTCACTGTCTTGTCCCATCCCACCTTCCCTGATTCTTCTCCTGGTTTTAAAATCTATTACAATCATTTAAATACTTTCAATTCGCTAATTAAATATCTATAAAGAAGAAATAATATACCTTTTTTTTTTTTTCTGCACCCAAGCCTCAGAAGATCTTTAAACTGCTTATTTAGTTTTCTGGGTAGATTTTTATTGATGAGAATGAGGTAGCTTTTATATTTAAAGTTTTATTCTGACAACAAAATGCTAGTTTAGAAGATATTGTTACCTATAGTTCTATCTAACAGTAATGAACATGCAGACATTCAGCTTAGAGTAAGTAAGGCTTCTATGGGTACCTTTGACAGAAAGGGAAGAATAAGGAAAATGTGCCACTCATAAATAAGACAGAAGATGTAGTTACAACCACCGTGGAGAAGGCTGGGGTAATCAACAATATTTTTGCCTCTGTTTTCAATGATAATCTCTCTTCCCATGTCTCTCAAGTCTCTTCAAAGAAGGGACAAGGGGAATGAAACTCCCTCCTGTTGTAAGTGTAGATCAAATTTGGGATCATATGAGGAAACGGAACATACATGAGTCCTTGAGACCGAATGAAATGAATCCCAGGCTCCAAAGGGAATTGACTGATGAAGTTGCCAATAGACTCTCCATCATGTTTGAAAAGTCAGGTGAAGTTATCTTCACTTTTTTTGGCACAACCTTTGGCAGCATCTCCCATAACATCCTTCTCTCTAAGTTGGAGAGATATGGATTCAATAGGTGGTCTGTTCAATGGATAAGAAATTGGCTGGATGGTCACCTCCAGAGGGTCGTGGGCAATGGCTCTGACGTGCGGAAACAAACTCCAAACTCATAAGGAGTTTAAGAGCAGTATGTTTATTACGGCACTGGATGCAAGAGGGAATATTTTCGCCAAACTCGCATACCGGGGACTAAAACTTGCCCCCTTTTATAGTTCCAGAATATGCATATTCATTAGGTAATTTACATATCATCCCCCCTCCCTGTGCGCACGCCCCTTGTGACTTTTCGGTGGTCGCTGGGTCCCCTCTGGTGGTAGTTGCATGAAGGCTGGTAATTTTCCTCACCAGTAAACTTCTAGCCTCTTGGGGGGGCTGGTGCCCATATCAGTCCAAGCTGGTTTTGAAGCAGCTGCCTTGCCTCCTTATCTTCAAGGATGCCTTATCTTCAGTCTTGTGCTCCTTCCTGCTATCATTCTCCTTTCACATCATCCTGCAGACACAACTGCTACTTCAAAGGAAACACATAAACTATTTCTTAACAACTACCCCACGGCTCCCTTTCTGCTCCCCCCCCCCACCTTATCAGCTCAATGTCCAGATAGCAATGGGTGAAAAGTGATGTCCCTCAGCAGTCCATACTAGGACTGTTCAATACCTTTATTAATGATACAGACAGCAGGATCAAGCACACCCTCAGCAAGTCTGCAGACAACAACAAGCTGAATTATGTGGCTATTATACCAGAGGGACAGGATGTCATCTGAAGGAACCTGAAAAAGCTGGAGACGTAGTCCCAGGTGAACCTCATGAGGTTCAACAAGATAAAGTGCAGGGTCCTGCACCTGGGTCAGGACAATTCTCATTATCAATGTGGAAAAGGACTTAGGCAGATCGGTGGACAAGAAGCTAGACATGAGCCAACAATACACACTTGTGGCGCACAAGACTAATTGTATCCTGGGCTGCATCAAAAGAAGCATAGCCAGCAAGTTGAGGGAGGTGATTCTGCCCCTCTAATCTGCTCTGGTGAGGCCCCACGTGGAGTACCGTGTCCAGCTCTGAAGCCCTCAATGCAAGAAGGGCATGGACCTGATAGAGCGAGTCCAGAGGAGGGCCACAAAAATGGTGAGAGGGCTGGAGCACCTCTCCTGTGAGGACAGCCTGAGACTCTCTCAGCCTGGAGTTGTTCAGCCTGAAGAAGAGAAGATTCCAATGACCTTATACTGGTCTCCTAGTACTTGAAGTCTTCTACAAGAAAGGTGAGAAGGCCTCTTTACAAGGGTATGTAGTAATAAGATGAGGGGCAATGGATTTAACTGGAGAAAGGCAGATTTAAGTTGGACATTAGGAAGAAGTTCTTTATTGTGAGTGTGGTTGAACACTGGAAAAGGTTGCCCAGGGAGGTGGTGGAGGCCCCATCTCTGGAAACATTCAAGGTCAGGCTTGATGAGGCTCTGAACAACCTGATCTAGTTGAAGATGTCCCTGCTTACTTCAGGGTGGTTGGACTAGATGACCTTTGGAGGTCCCTTCCAATGCAATGTGATTCCCTGGAGCCATTCTATGAAGTCCTCAGTAACTGGGAAAAGGGAAATATTATGCTTGTTTTTACAAGGAGTAAATAGGAGAACCCTGAGAACTACCAATCTGTCAGCCTCAAGTCTGTGCTTGGTAAGATCATGGAAGAGACCCTTCTGGAAAGATCCTCATGGAGTGACTACATTAGTGAACAAGGGAAGAGCTATGGATGTGATCTGTCTGGACTTCTGTAAGGGTTTTGATGCAGTCGCCCACAACATTCTTTCCTCTGTTTTGGAGAGATATGGATTTTATTGATGGACTGTTAGATGGATGAGGATTTGGCTGGATGGCCATGTCCAAAAAGTTATAGTCAATGACTCAGTATCCAGGAGGAAACAAATAATATGTGATGTCCCTCAAGGGCCTGTACAAAGACCAGTATTATTTAATATCGATGACATAGACTGTGGGATTGAGTGCACCCTCACCAAACTAACAGATGCTACCAACCTGAGTGGTGCAGTTGATTCACTTTAAGAAAGGGATACCATTCAGAGGCACCTTGACAGTCTTAGGAGTGGGCAAACCTCACTAAGTTTAGCAAGGCCAAGTGAAAGGTCGTGCTTATATCTCAGGGCAATCCCCAATATCAATACAGATGAGGGATGGATGAATTAAAGCAGCCCTGCAGAGAAGGAGTTGGGGATACTGGTTGAGAAAAAATTGGGCATGAGCTGACAAGACTTGCTTATAGTCCAGAAAGCCAATTATATCCTGGGCTGCATAAAAAACAAAATAGATATGGCCAGCAGGTCAAGGGAGGCAATTCTCCCTGTCTGGTTTGCACTGATGAGACCCCACCTAGACTATTACACCAGCTCTGGATGAATTTATGTCATAGATGTTTGTTTACCCCTAACTGAATTATACCTTTTTCTTCCACATCTGACATGAACAAAAAAGCTACTCTGTGTAAAATTAGCATTATATTTTCTTGAACATATATGCAGAATATGTATTATGTACATAAACTTAAGTTTATGTACTTTTTCAGCTGCAGAGAGGGTGATGATTTTGCACATTACTACAAAATCACACAAGTCATGGAATATCTTAATGAGCTTCTGTGATTAAAACATAAAGAAATACAAGTTTTGAAGTATAGGAATCTTAATTTTACAGGAACTTTTCTTATGTAAAAATACTTGCTCTTTGTTTTATTAAAAAAAAAACCTAACAAACAACAAAAAAGAAACAAACAAGAAAAAAAAAACTAACAAGAAACAAAGCCAAACTTATCTCTCAGGTCAAATGCAAAAAAAACCCCTAATTTTTATTTGAATATACAATCACTACTTCCTATCTTATATATACTTACATATCTTTGGTATAATTATGTAAGACTTCTATGTGATTAAATCAACGTTTTACTTCGTATCACTTTTTTATACTCAAGGTAAAAATTACTAAGCTAATCACAAGAAACCCAAATACCTTCCAAATAATTATCAGAATGATACAAAAATGCAATAGTACATTTCATCAGATTGTGATTGCACTAGTGAGAAAGAAAAATTAGTAAACAGAATATGAAATTGAAGTTTTGTGTTAAAATTGCTGAAACTATTACTAAGGTATTACTATTTGGGGGTGGGGGGAACATGCTAAACAAACAAAAAAAGGAGCTAGATATAGGCATCATGACATCATTCCGCAAGCTGAACCCTGTGTACTTTCTGTGCAAACAGGAAGGAGTAGCATCCTACAGTATGTGCTTGAAGAGATTCTTCCCAAGCTTTATGCAAATCTCCTGACCCGCCAGCCACTGCACATTCTTCAAACAGACACCTACCTTCAAAACTGACAGCAAGCAATAAGGTGACAAACGAGTCTGCAGCCTGCACATGTGCAACATACTTTACCTAGAATATTTGGATGTGATAGAATTAAACTGACCTCTGTGACAAGGACACCTTAATCAAAAGAGCCAGAATCAAAGAGTAGATGAGGGGAGGGAAGCAATTCTGATGGGTCCTGTGTTCTACCTTTGCTGTCTGTTGGATTAGGACAATTCTTAATCACTCTGTTGTTCACTGTGTATCTCTTTACTCTTATGCTTCCATTTTCTTGACTGAAAGAATGCTAAATTGTTTTCTATGATGCTTCTATAAGGAGAGAAAAAAAAAAATAAGTTGAAGAACAATTTTATAGTCTACCATGATTAGCCTTTAGGTAGACTGTATAAAACTCTTATGAATATTAATACTGAAATTGCTTTAGCTTAGACTCAGCTTTTGCGTGCCACAAAGTTCAGCCTAGCTTAGGGGTTTTTTTTTCTTCTTTTTAAAATGAGAAGATAAGTTGTGCACTTCTTACATGTTTTTGTTAATGAAAGAATTATTGAGGAAAAGAATATCAAATCTTTCCAAGTCTCTGGCCATTACAGCTAACGTAGAAATGAATTGCTTCTTGTTCGCTTTTACATGAACACACTCAACACCCTGTGCAACCTTTATGGTTTCTTAATTGCAGCAATAAAATTTTAGAAAGCACTACAGTGTACTCTTTATTGTCTTGACAGGCTTTTGGCAACGTATCTTTAAATTAAAGGGAAAAAAAATAACAAACATTCATCTCGAAAGGAGATAAAAGTATCAGCTGATGGAAACATCTTACAAATATACATCTAGGAGTTGGCCTTGGTGACTGTGAAGCTATTGAAGAGCATTTTCAGTGTTTTTCTGAAGTGATAGAGTGATTCAGTTTGCACAGTTTTGTTTATGATGAAGGTGTTCATGATAAACTTTTACAATAAACATGACATGTAAGGTAAATTATTTAGACAGTTAATGTGCAACTAGTTTAGAGATTATGGTTCAGAGACAGAAAGGGAAATCAGAAAATCAGAATTGTGCTTCAGTTCTGACTGCTAAGTTGCTGTGAGAATTTCTGAAGTCCCTATGATTCTGTTTCAGCCGTATTGATGAGGTATATAGAAGCCATAGAGAATTGTGTATGTCCTTTGTTTAAAAAAAAATAACAAATTCTGCATCTAAAGAAAGGATTATTCTGGCAGGTAGAAAACAAAGATTTAGCACTGCTTACTTAGAAAACAGTAGTTTGCATGATATGTTATATACTGTATATGTCATATAAGTACATGTATTTTGTTTTGTTCTTATTAGATATATTTGATGAGAATCAAAGTGGTAACATCAGTGGAACAAGTTTCGCCATCTACAAAAAGGAATGTCAGCTGTACTTCCTTCTTCTCCAATGAATATTGAACATCATATAGTGAAATCAGGAAGGACATACACACTTTAATGATGATACTAGGAACAGCTAACTAGTTGATGAAAAGTTACTGTCATTAACTACTTAAAAAACTGGAGTAAATGTAACATTGGTAAGTAATATGGTACTTCAATTTTCTGTCACATAAACAGTGAGCCTCTCAAAATCAAAATATTTTCTCAAAATAATTTTTAAATTCATTTGTCTTCTCTTCAGTTTTCAGATTCAGAGTTATCACTACTCAATTAGATCCTGATACCTTGTAGTCCTTTACAATAATGAAAGCCAAATCTTCTTATTAAAAAATGAATTTGTCAATTTTTCTGTTGAGCCTTGATGTAGAGATTCAGAGGAAAAAAAAAAGCAACAAACTTTCAGACTTACAATAATACTATGAGGATTATTAATAAATAAAAAGCTACTCATGATACAGAGGTTATATAAACACCATGTTGTAAACAGCAAATGTGAGAAAATAGGTCTGCCTGTGATTAACTTGTTGAATAAACAAATTTCTCTGATTCTTATACAAAGGTCATAAATATGCCTAACAGTTCAAATATAAATTTAAGAATTAAATTAGGTTTTCTAGAGTTAATCATTATGGCACAATGTAGAGCATTTGTTTTGAAATATAACTGACTCAATTATGAAAACTGATCCTAATAACAATTCAGAAAAAAAAACCACAAAACCACATACTGGGAGATTCTGCTGATGGGTAAGATTGCACCCACAGGCAAAAGAAAAGAATGAATACTAGCTACCTTGGAAGTTTTTCCCTTGAAAGATTCTTCTGGGGAAGGAAAAGTAAAAATAACTACAGAAGCATTAGGGAAAGCAATTTAATTTGGGGAGAGTTTCTAAAACTCTTGTTTAGATTCAGTTCAATTTAGTGTTTCACATTAGCAGCTGCTAAATGCCCACCATGTGTCAAAGTATTTGGATTTAATTTAATTTGGTTGTCTGTCTCCCTGCAATAATTAAATGAATAGCAAGTCAACTTAAAGGGACATCGCATAGTAGACAAAAATCACAAAAGACTTTTAATTGTATTAAATAAATTATAATATTGATCAACATAAAAGAGTATTGAATTTAGTATTGCACTCCATGACTCATTGGTTTAGCTTTCTTTATTAAGTCTGTAAATAGATTGCAGAGGATTAGAGGAATTAAAATTCCATTGAAGAATATAGCATTCTAGTTTGAGAAACTTGTTTCCTGTTTATTTCAGTATTGTAAGCTTCACTCTAGCATTATGCCATCAACTTTTGAAATTATCTTCCTTTGGAAAATGTGTATTATTAGTATTCTAGAGTGTACTTAGAAATACTTTAGAATAGAAGTAATGTGTCATTTCTAGAAGTGGAATAGAAGCCCGTAAGTCAAGTGGACAGTTTGTAGTTTTTGTTGTTATTTGGACAGGTGTCCTGTTACAGGATTGTGGTGGTGTCATGAACATTCAAAAGAAAATTCTTTAGTACGGAAGTATTATTTTATTGTGTCTCTAAGGCCTCTTACTGATGACATTCTCAGACTCTTCTAACTTCATCATAGAGGAAATGTAACTTGCCTAAAATTAGGTTATGCACTAGTATGGTAGCATTTCTCTTACCTATACAGAACTGATTCTGTACATCAAACATTGTCCATTCTCTCACCTCTATCATGAGTGGAAAGGAAAAAGGTATAATTTTTGTCTTATATGACATTGCTCCAAATGATGCAACAAGGGAAAAAAGGAGAAGTTATTGTATATGATTGGAAATAATTGCTTCTTGTACGAGAATTTAAATATATCTAAATCTGTTGAAATATTATAGCTATATAAGGGTGAAATATCAGGGCTTCTAATGCAATAAAAATGTACTACAAATTACCAACATGTGGTCCAGATGAATAAGATGACTAATGAGAGACACTAGAGCATATATTTAAGTCAAAAATTGTATCTTAACTATTTAAAATTGATAACTGGAGAATACACTTAGTAGAACACGCACTGTTCGGCAGTTTCTTAGAATACATTAAGAAGAAATGTTTCAATTAAAAAATGAGGAAAAAAACCCCAAAACGCACAAAAAAACAGGGTGACAGTTTTTCTGAACTGAATTGTTACTCAAGGGTGGAGGTGTGGAAATTGTGAGAATAATATAAACCAGAAGGCACTAATTTAGATTCAATAGTTCTCATTCTGTACGTTTTAAAAAACGGTTACCTAGATTTAATAAAAACCCCTCCTAAAACCAGGATGATTTCTCCCTCTGACTAATCCAAGGCTAAACATCTGAAAATTTTGCAGTGCTCTAAATAAGGCTGGCTTTGTTCTATTCTTCTGTTACATTTTTGAGCAAAAGTAATAAACACTGTTTTCATCTGGGATTTGTAAGTGGGAGGTCAAGGTATGAACTATGGTAAAATTATAACTGAGAAAATGATGCCACTGCAGTTAAAAAGGCTCCATTTGTGTTCATTCTGAGAGACCTTGTAGAAGTTTTCACTTCATGACCCATCTTTATATCTATCTTGTCAAAGGATCTGCATCAAACTGAAGTGTTAGTGGAAAAGATTATAGAACAAATGCATAGTGTACAGTAAGAAACTGTACCAATTAATAGCTGAGCAAATCTGCAAAATAACTAGAAAGCATGTGTGTAAAATTCTTTATAGTTTGCTTGTGAATGTTAACAAAAATCTGGAAGGTTTAAGTCTAGGATTTAAATTGAATTATTAAAAATATACTAGAAGTCATATGTGTGATTACAATCTTCTTGGTCAAAGTAACTGTCTACTTATTTTGGACTAGTTTACTTAATCTAAATAAAAGTCATATGTTTACCCCAAATATAACTTCTTTCATAGCAGTAGTAATATGGACAAGGTAGATGAACTGTCTTTGAAACTGTTCAATATTACTAGTAATGGCAGAAATGAGAAGAAATTTAAATAGCCTTTATTCATTAATAGAGAAAGGAGAATAAAGTCTTTGGGGTTTAGCACCTATTTGACCTTTCTTCTGGAGAAATGGTACCTGATAATTAAAAAGAAGTTAAAAAGATAATTTCTTCATCTAGAAACGCAGTTATGTTAATATATATTTTTAGTAGTTTACTATGTCAAAAAAAAATCTTTCAGTAAAGCAGTAGTGTCTTGTTAAAAGACTACAGATCTGTTGAAATTACTTGTATACAAGCTACAGAGAGTATTACGAGAAGCAGCATCACAAAAAATATGTGGTATATATAAGACAATATCTGTATTGTGTTTTTATTTGATTTTTTTAATTAAGTCAAACAAAAGGGATACAGTTTGAACTATTGTTTTATCGTCATGAATTTCAATGAAAATGAAAAATTCACTCTATGGAGTGCTAGGGTAATAGGCTAACTTTGACTGCGGATTGAATGTCATCCAACTTCTCTAGAACTGAAGTCTTTCATGTAAACTTTTTCTTAGTTAAACTGGGACAAACGCACAGATGTATTCTTTTACCCCACCATAAGCGTGAGACAGTTTACCCTCAATAGTGTTGTCTTCCTATTCTCTCTTCTTCTGAAAGATAAGCTATTTTACTTTCACTGAGAAGCATTACAGAAGAAAAGTGGACGATTACTATGGAAGCGCTGATTTCTGGTAACCGTTACCAGTCAGGAGCTTTTTCAATCAAAAAACCTCAGTTTCGCTGAGCTGAAAAATAAGCATATAAAAAACCCCAAACCAAAACTCGCCAACCCATGTTATTCATGATCATCATCTATTTAAAAACCTAAAACATTAAAACATGGATACGCATTTATCTGGAATCAACCACATCTTCAAAACTGTATTAGTAAATGGATTCATTTACTTTAAGAGTCTTATGTGTCTTCATTATTCATGTGTCTTCCAATGAGGTAAAATTGAATGAAATACTTTAAAAAAATTACTTGAAAACATTTACCTACTTTTAACAGTAAGAAGGCTCACATTTTATAGGAAAAATTGAAGACTTTTCACAAGTTTTTCAGGTGGGTATAATAAAATCCAGAATCTTCAATCTGGCATGATTCAATTCAACTATACTTTAAAATACTGGACAAAATTATACCTTATTATAAAACTTATTATCTTGTTATGCATGTTAGTGAAGTCTCTTTCCAATCCCCATATATTATGAACTGGTTTTTAGTTACAAGCTTGAGACTTAATTTCCTTCCAAAACTCAGCTTTATTACTGCCAATATTCACTAGTATCACTCAATATGTATTTAAATTTATAAAAACAAAATTTTCTTCTAGATTACTTTAATGTCCCACTCTAAGTACTCATTTAATTTAGGAGGATTCACTAAAAGCCTAAAATTTAGATGTAAGTTAAACATCTCAATTGGACAGATTGCATAGACTGTACCCTGCTCAGAAGGACTAGTGATGGCTCTGGTAGCCCTGATTCCTCTCAAGCGCAGTGTTTTTCATGCAGTTGTGTATTTATTTACTACTGATAAATAAATAAGAGGTCACCTCCTGCTAGTTGTATCTCAGAACTCAAATTTCTTTGTGAAAATTCCGTATTTTCAATACAATTTTAGAAAGCAATTACAAATTAAACAGTGGGTCAGGGGTTTGCATTTAAATGAGAATTCTCCTTTATAAAAGTAATATTACTTGTGTACAAATGTAAGTAACTTTAAATGCATTTTCTGTACTCAGGATCTTCATCTCATCATTTAAAATTGTGCTCCTGAGTGGATGAGCTTATTTATAGCTTTCAAAGACAGTGGTATTTGGCATTAAAACTTCCTTAAGTGTATAAATATCTATAAACTATTATAGCATAGTTTTGGTTGGAAGGGACCTTTCAAATGTCATTTAGTCCAACCTTCTTATTGTAAGCAAGGAAATCTTTAACTAGATCAAGTTGCTCAGAGCACTGTCCAACCTGACCTTGAATATATCCACTGCTGGTGGTCTAAAATTGACTGGTGCTCTCAAAAAAACTCTAGTCTTTCTGGATTGTTTGGCCAACATAATAAGTCTCCAGGCAACCATACGTGTGCTGTAATTTTCCAAATATGACAACAGATGATGCATGCCATCTCTTTTATACTTGAAGCATATATCCTCTATGTGCAACTCAGGTTACTCTTCTTTATTTCCTTAAACACAGCATCTTCATGGAAACCTTTTCAATTATATAGTGAGATTTTACAGCTTAGTCTACCTTCTTATGTAGTCACGACTAATCTAAGCACAAAAGTGTGACTTATGACAAGATAAAAATACATTTACTACTATGAAAGTGTTGGGAAATATAGTCAAATAATTAGAAAAGGTCTTCTTAAACTATATATATTTCTACACTTAGTGCTTGATTACTTTTTATTTGTAGATGCATTCTTTAGGACGTCTTGGTTTGGCATTAGTATATTAAAACTCTGCTTTTCTTTATAGGGTATGGCTGCAATTTCTTTAGAACTAGACCATAAGGTTGAGCAAATTATATTCTATATTTATTAATGTGAACTCTTTATTTCTAATAAAGGCACTCCGGAGTTTCTATATTAAATGGAACATAAAAAAAAACACTTAAAAGAAAAATAGATGTTTATGAAATTGGCCACTACTTGTCTGTTACTAGAATCTGTTACTGTGAAATGTCAATTGTATAAATGCTTATTAAATAACCCTGGAATTAGTGAAATGGTTATCTTGATGTAATTAAAAGGACATAGGCAAAGGCCAGTTCATCCTGTTGAAAGACTGGAGAAAAGAATTCATTTTCAGTCCAATGCACTGTCATGCAGCTTAGTTTAGGATGAGAGAAGACAGAAACATAGTTATACAAAATTCCTGTTTGGAGTAAATTGGCCAATAGAAATGTTAGAGAATATAACTGAAATGCATTAATTTTGAATTTGTTTCTTGGAAGGTTACACTGCCCTCTCAAAAGCAAAATTTAATATTTCTTTATCTAACACAGAAGAAAATAAAGCTGAGCTGGACTACTAGACTTGAAAAAAAATACAAAAATATGTCAAAATTCTGTCTTTATGTTTGCTAGGCATGTGTACATATTCAATAAAATTTGTCACCATCTGTAAGATCTCTTCACAGTAATCCATGTGACAGCTAAGATCATGCATGGAATTTAAGTGATACACGAACCCTTCAAAAACCTGAACGTATTTCATCTGTGCTAGTTCAATTTAGTGGCAGTGTTTCTACTTTCCGTAGATCATCATTTCTACATCAGAGAGATTTGTTGGTTATAACCCAACACAGATTTGGAGAGGTGGTGTTTTTTATTTGTTTTCTGAAGAGGAAAATATAAACTTTATATTTGCATATCATAAGGTGCTGGCATCAAGAAATTCTTATTACAGAATCGCAGAATGGTAGAGGTTGGAAGAGACCTGTAGAGATCATCTAGTACAGTCACCTAGAGCAGGTTGGACGGGATCACTTCCAGACAAGTTTTGAAAATTAGCAGAGAAGCAGACTCCACAACCTCTCTGGGCAACCTCTTCCAGTGCTCCATCACCCTCACAGTAAAAGAGTTTGTCCTCATGTTCAGGTGGAATTTCCTGTATTCAATTTTGTGCTTGTTGTCCCTTGTCCTATCACAGGACTCCACTGAAAAGAGGCTAGCCCCATCTTCTTGACATTCAACCTTTAGATATTTATAAACATTGCTAAGATCTGCTCTCAGTCTTCTCTCCTCCAGACTAAACAACTTCATATCTCCCAGTCTTTCCATGTTGAAAGACACTCCACTTCCCTAATCATCTTCATAGCCCTCCTCTGGATTGTCTCCAGTTGTTCCTTGTCTCTCTCGAAGAGGGGAGCCCAGAATGGGACACAAAACTCCAGATGTGGCCTCACTAGGGCTGAGTAGAGGGAAAAAGAACCTCCCTAAACTGTACTGGTGCATGGGGTTATTCCTCCCTAGGTGCAGGACTCTACGTTGCCTTTGTAGAAGCTCATCAGGTTCCTATCCAGTCATTAAAAAAGTTAATAATGAATCAGCTGTTGTCATAAAATCCAACATCAACTCACACTGATGCATGCAGTATGAGAAATAAACATGATGAGTTAGAGATCTGTGTGCAGTTGCAGGGCTATGATTTTGTTGGGATCACGGAGATGTGGTGGGATGATTTGCATGACTAGAGTGCTTCAGTGGAGGGATGAATGCTTTTTAGGAAGGGTAGGTTGAGAAGAAGATGAAGGAGAGTTGCTCTTTATGTGAGAAAGCAGCTGAAGTGCTTGGAGTTCTGCCTGGAGATGGATGAGGAGCCAACTAAGAGCTTATTGGTTAGGATTAAAGAGAACACAAGTAAAGGTGATATTATAGTGGATGTCTGCTATGGGCCACCTGACCATGAAGAAAAAGTGGATAAGACCTTTTGCAGACATGTAGGAGTAGCCTCACATTTTCAGGCCCTGATCCTTGTGGAGGACTTCCACCATCCTGACATCTGCTGGAGGAACAACACAACAGGGCATAAGGAATACAAGACGTTCCTGGAGTGCATTCATGACTTTCTTCTTCAAGTGATAGAGGATGCTCTGCTGAGCCTTATGCTCACCAAGAAGTATCACCAACAGGAGGTGATCCTTACCCTTTACTCAACACTGGTGAGGCCACAGTTGGAGTATTATGTCCAGTTCTGAGCTCATTGCTACAAAAGATAACTGCAGAGAGTCCACCAAAGGGCCACAAACATGCTTAAAGGAATATGTTGCCTTTCATATAAGGAAAGGCTGAGGGAGCTTGGACTTTTCAGTGTAAAGAAGGGAAGGTTCATTGAGGGGATCTTATCAGTGCATATAAATACCTGGAGGAAAGGTGAAAAGAAGATGGAGCCAGGATCTTTTCAGTGATGCTCAGTGACAGAGACCAGAGGCAATAGACACAAACCAAATATTCTGTCCAATATCAGGAAACACTTTTTCAGTGTGAGGGTGACTGAACTCTGGCACAGATTGCTCAAGAGAAGCTGAGGAGTCCCCATCCTTTACATTATAGAAAAATAGATTTTAAAACCTTCCAAGAGGACATCTTGCTTAATTATCTGCAATGGAAAGTATTGAGTAGGAAAACAGCGAATGAAAGACTAAGTACAGATGAAAAAGTCAGTGAATTAAAGGGAAATTACTAATACTTTGTCTTCTTATTTACTTCTTATATGTGCAAGTCCTTACTCAAAAAATCTCAGCTATATCTCATTTTTGGAGATGTTACTGCTATTCTCTAAGTATATAACAAAGGGCTGAGATGACCCCAACAGACAGGAGATATCCAGTAGGAAGCCAGATTTGTCAATGGCTACTTTATATGGATCATACCCAGGACTGATCACTGACTGCAGAGGTAGAACTTATCTCCGCATTTTATAGACAACGTAGATAAATAAGCACCCTCAAGGGGAGCAACTAATCTGATTGATAAAAGACAACGAAGCTGAGTAACCCTGACTTATGCATATCTAACTGTAATTGTCTAAGGTCAGAGCAGATGAATTTCAGTTCAAGTGTCCATGACTGTCAACACCAAATATGTTTAAAAAAATAAATAATATATAAAAAAAAATCCTATGTAAGAAAAAATCTCACATTACTGAAAAATATAAATTGCTGAAAACCTGTGTAATTTGATTCTTGAGTAACACAGACCCTGTGCTTTTTCTTCTGAGTTTTAGAGTTTTTGATCTATGGATAGAAAAGGGTATTGAGAGGGACTAGTTTGGCAGTTTGGATAAATGTGTCAGTGCTCTGCATGCCTTTTCCCTAAAAAAAGAAATAATAATTTTAGTAAAACTACCAAAGAAAACCTGCATAACTCAGCGGAAAGAGGGTCATTATGCAAAAAAATGCCTTCAGTTACATATTGCAGAACATGAGCCAGAAGAGATGACATTTAATCTTTAAAATGGTGCTGTACGTACAATCTGAGGTTAGAATCCAATAAGCACAACATCAACAATTTAACTTTGGTAATCATCATTTGTCAAAGGAAGTTACATCTATAGCCCTGTTTACACTTTAATGCTTCAGAGATGAACAAATATATTTTTGTTATTCATGCAGTTTCTCTAATGTGGCAAATTTTTCCCTAATTTCATGACAGATGGAACTATTATCATTCACTTCTTTTTGTCCAGTCTAGAATTCTAGCTCAGTCAACAGTAGCACTCCTAATAGCAGATGCTTAATGACAGGACATACCAAATCTCTTAACAATTCCCTGCTTAAGGTTATACTAAATAATTGATTCTGTCTGTTAGTATAGTGGAAATTGGACTAAATGGTGTGACGGGAAGGTTAAAATGATTGTCCAGTGAGAGATGGAGATATGAGGTGGAAACTAGCAATGGAGACATTTGTTGACCTAAATTTTTACTTTCTTTTTTAAATTCTTTGGCTTGCACAAACATATATTCCATGTTGATTTCAGTACATAAATGAGAGGTTCAGGTTAAAAAAATACTCATTTTTTTCCATCTTGTAACCCTACATTCACCTTCCCTACTTTATGTACTTAATGTACCTCATGTACTACGTAGCTTCTGCTTAACAAATAACTTTCAGAGAATTGTTTGGAGACTTGGAAATGAAATCTGAAATTCCTTTTATCCCTCTAAATTTTGTAACACTGGGAGGAAACAAACACAAGGCCCATGTGTCCACTGTGTTGCTTTTTAGATTTTAGACTCCTCCAAAAGAATAATGCACTGCATACAATGTTTACACATTAACCACCACCCTCTCAAAAAAAAACAAAACAGAAACCCAAACCATCATTTTCAGTAGAGGACTGTGAAATATTCTGGTGGAACTGACACAACACTTGGAATCAAATAAGAGTGCTATTAATTTCATGTCTTCCAAGAGCCTACATGGCACTGTGGGGTACCATAGTACAAGACACAGCACTGAAAGAACCGAACAAATTGCTGGAAGCAGTGCACCTGAACAAGTACCCTATGTGCCTCAAGATAAACTATCCCATTTCTCATCGGGGTCAATTAAGCCTGCGTTGAGTGCTGCACTAATGCATTTATTCTTCTCTTGGTATTCAGACTAGTTGAGGTGCACCTCAGGTGTCTCTTTGTAACAAGGCACTGGGCAAGCAGACATAGGCTTGATGCACTTAACACTCATTGAGACAAAGAGCGTTTTAGTTGGTGGAGAACCACTTGCTACTCCAAGAGCCTGATACACACAGCTCATGGAAGCTGATGTTAAAACTCCCCCTGACTGCAAACCAGACTTTGCAGTTTTCAAGCAGTGGGTAGAAAGCTGCAGAAGGAGAATACAATCAGGGCACAAGCAGTGCAATAGACAAGAATGAAAATAGGCAAATACTGAATATTTTCTTTCCTATCTCCTCCACAAAAGAAGGATGGCCCTAACATAGCTACTAGACTAGCAAATAGCAAACTCCAGCTTCCTCAAGCACTCATTGTTGTCACTAGGCATTTTAATGACTCTATTTAGCACTGCAGCATTTCTTTTCCTCAATGCTGACTAATAACATGCTGAGATAGTTACACTCTTTGCAAGTGGAGTTTTACTGAAGAATGGAAAGGTGAATGCCTGGGGATTTTTGCTCTTAAAACTGCAGAGGACACATTTTGGATACAGTGTTTAAAGAGGAAAAGAAAATTAAAAGGAAAGGTTAGCGAGGGAGATTAAGGGTGAAGGAGAGAAGCAAGGCGAAGACCTAATGAAGGAAATTAAATGGATTGAAAATGGCTTTGCAGAACAACTAGTAGCAGATAATAAATCATGGTGCTGTAAGCACACAAAAGCTGAACAACAAAAATAGCAAGGTAGTAGAAATGCTGTAACACACTTCTGGTAAATATATTTTTAAAAAATGTAATCTGCAATATATCGAGTGCTGAAAAGATTCCACTATTTTGAAGTAAATTACCCAATTGTGCCTTTATTTCTGTTCTCTTTATTCTATCACAATAAATATGGTTCAGTGATGTTGGTGCATCTATACAGTTCTGGCTGCAGTTCCTGCAAATTCAGGCCCTCAGCAGCTTTACTGTCTAGCCTATCATACGCAGACTAGTTTCTTAAACTTGCTAGATGTATACAAACCTGTTCCTGGTAAGATGGGAATTATATTAACATTGTATTCTGCTACTAATGTACAAGGGCGACTTTATTACAGACTTAAACCATTTATGGATAATTTATTCACTTTAAAAAATATTAATGCACTAGAAATGGAAAATGGCCCAGGCACTTAAAAAAATATATTTGGATTTTTCTGCAAATATACATAATTTTTTTAAAGAATACATTAATATTTTAATATTTGCACTAGTCAGCCCCTGAATAGTTTTTGAGTTTGTTCACCTATATTTGATTCTCTGATGGGATTTTTAAGTTTAGTAGTTCAAACATGAAGAAAAACTTTTTAAAGAGCTAATTTTTAAAAAAGGAGAAAACATATTATGCCTTTATTTCTTAGCAAAATCAATTATTTTTTCCCTTGTAATTAATACACCTATTTTAAGTACTTTTGTGTACTATTGCACCCAAGAGTTTGGTGGGTGTAGCAACATTTGATTCACTTTCAATTTCCACAGTAACTAAGTATCCATGCTATCAGTTTTGCAAATATACAGAATAATGTTAATCAGCAGTCTGTTCCTGCAATATTCTAATGGGATTTCTACTTCTAAACTTTCTCTGCCTTTGTGTATATATGGACACATCTATATGCACTACATGTATGTGCGTATGCTATATGTTCTGTATGAATGTTAACTGAAGCATACCCTTTTTCTTGAACTATACAGATTTAACTAGACTATGCGCAGGCATGGACATGCAAAATCTGATTATGCTCATATTTAATATTACTATAACCTGCTAGGGGGCTTCAATGTTATTTATTGATCATTTCTTTTGCTGACAAGGTATGGAAAAAATAGACCAATTAGACAATCATTTTATCCTTCTTTGACAATAATCTCAGCAGTAGAGGAAAGGATGATGTATTGTTTTGAGAGGAGGAATTCTACCTTAACCAACAACATCTGAGCAATGAGCATTATGATATCTGTGAGTAAAGATAGCTTTTTAATTCCAGGATATTTCTTTTTTCTTCATTTGTTCTCTCCTTTCAGTAACTTGTGTTCCAGATGCAGTGGCAATTGCTACAAACTGTGCAGCTGCATATCACAAAAGCAGTGGACCTGAATCATATGTGTTCAACATATTGCTTACAACAAGGAGTTTCTTTAGAAGCCACAGGAGTGACTTTTCCCATTTGGTAACTAGGGGCTGTACCACTGAAATCTAGATGTTCTGTGGAATGGAGCCCATAAATTTAAAAACTGACAGCATTTTCTTGTTATAAGAGTTAAGAGTATATTCAAACACACTTAATGTCATCTTAGATTTCTCTCAGCATTTTTTGACATTATCTGAGATTTCTCCATGTAAACTGACATTTCCCTCTGATAAATGAAATCTCCAAAGATGAAGAGGGAGAATGTTTTATTTTTTAGAGTTTTCTTAACATAAATACATGAAATCTTTGTCCCATCCTGTCCATGATAGTTACACAAACAACATAACATCAATGAAAGGGTAAAACAATATGATGCAGTTAATTAAAATTTGTAGTGTAAAGTTAATTGAAAACTGGAAAGCCTGATAACATTGTGTGCAATAACTGATACTCACAGATGTTTGAAGCAGAAAATCACAGAATCACAGAATTATTGAGGCTGGAATAGACCTCTGGGATCATCAAGTCCAGCCTGTGACCTAACACCACAACATCAACTAGACCATGGCACTAAGTGCCACATCCAATCTTTCCTTAAACAGCTCCAGGGGTGATGACTCAGTCACTTCCCTGGGCAGTCCATTCCAGTGTTTAATCACCCTTTCTGTGAGGAAGCATTTCCTAATATCCAACCTAAACCTCCCCCCGCACAGCTTCAGGCCATGCCCTCTTGTCCTGTCACTAGTTGCCTGGGAGAAGAGCCTGACCCCCATCTGACTATAACTTCCCTTCAGGTAGTTTTAGAGAGTAATAATGTCCCCCCCGCNCTTGGCCTTTGGCGGGACCCCGTTTATATCCTAGTCGAAGGTGCACTGTGGTCATTTTCATTGGCTGAGACAGGCCTGGACAAAACACAGAAAAGTGCACACCCCGAGCCTGTTTGCGGGGGATCCAGCCCCTGAGGTACCAGTTAAGCCCCTGAGGGGGATCCAGCCCCTGAGGTACACCGCAAGGTGTAACTGAATGGCAACTGAATGGCAACTGAATGGCCGAGGCGCCAAGCTGCTCAGCACAGCCCATGTGTTTTGTCGGGGGGGGGACGGGGACTGTACCTGCCACACCCTCCTCTGGACCCGCTCCAGCACCTCAAGATCTTTCTTAAAGTGAGGGGCCCAGAACTGCACACAGTACTCGAGGTGAGGCCTCACCAGTGCCGAGTACAGTGGGAGAATTACATCCCTACTCCTGCTGGCCACACTATTCCTAATACAAGCCAGGATGCCACTGGCCTTCCGTGCCAACTGGACACATTGCTGATAATATCTGTTGATATTATTGTGGAATTCTGCATTTTATTTACAAATAAATTTTAATTTGCTTTTTATTTCTGTGTGCAAAATTTGTGTTGAGAGGTTTGGTTGGATACTACCAGTTCTGAGCACAGAGACAAATCTTAAAACTGCAGATGTTTATGCTGTAAACACTTGAAGTAAACACACATGAAATATACATACCGAAAATTTTTTATTCTATATACTTCAATCAGTGATCAAGTCTTTTTTCAAGTCAAACTGAAGACACATCTTTTCAGAAGCACACACCAGAAGAGCCATGGATTGAAGTGAGTCAATGCTATAGATTCCATTTAGTTAGTATCATATAGTTTGCTGAAGAGAGAGCAAACAACTTTCAAGCAAAGAATTTTCTACATATCCTAACTGAATAAATTCTAACAAAAAATAAACCAAAGTCTTCAATTTCAGTACCTTTCACTGACAGTAAGACACTTGCTGCTATAACTTCTGCCTGCATTTTTAACTCCATTTTGAAATGAGGAATGCTTGTAGAAGACTTAGATTTCAACTTTAGCATAATTGGTTAACAAATTATTTTCAAGTTTGTTCATAGACTATTTATTTCCTACTTTTTGCATCCTAGGTCAGAAACCTAGATTTTTATTTGTTTTGATAAAGTCAGGTGTTTTTTCAGAACAATAGAAAGCTAAAATATTGGTTTGAATACTAAAACAAAATTAAAAAAAAAAAAAGGTGCAACAGATATCAAAGTCCTAGGAATCTGAATGAAGTTTTTGAGAAGGATGCTTTTGTTCTTTTAGAGAATGATGTCTGTTTTACTACTACCATCTGAACAGTAATAGTTTGCTTTTCTGCAGCTTTTTGCATTGGTGTCTGGAAAATGCCGCGATCTATTTAATAGAGTTCTATTAATTATGGACTTATTGTAAGACTGTGCTCTGGAGAATTCATGTCCATCCAAGAAAGAATTAGGTTGATGTGTAAAGTTAAAGACTTGGATTCATCGTTACCACTTTTAAAATTGACAGACTTTTTTTTATTAAAGGAAGTTTTCAAAATTTCATGTAAGTTAATTTATTTATAAGGTCGTACAGCTATAAAGATGGTAATAGGTCTGACTCCTGAAGCATAGTTTTGAGCTCTCAGAAGTAATACTACTCTTATGATAGGGGAAAAACAAAATAATCTCATTCTCATTTACTTTTTTTTTTTTCCAAAATATGTTGTTCATTAGGACTTTCTTTTTCCTGAAAGCAGTTTTCAATAAAGTTAGAGGAAAAAAACCTCCAAAGTACATCTTATTTTTTCAGATTTTTGTGATCTTGTAAGCAAACGTACTTTTACAATTTTCCTTAAAAATATTATACTACATTTTATGAGACTTGAGCAGCAATGGCCCAGATAATTAATTAATAAATACATAAATAAATAGCAATCATTAGAAATAACCATAGCTTTTAAAACTTCACATTTTTTTATGACAACTGCTTGGGTTTGGGTTTTGGGGGTTTTATCTCAACTTTTCTTGACATTTCTCTTCTTTATGTAAGAATAAACTAATTTTAGGTTGTAAGTCTAATTGTAGTAGCATATCAAAATGTCTTCTGACAATGATCAGCAGCACTTAATAATAGGTGATTATCAGAAAAAAATATGCCTTGTCAAAAAATTATTTCCACCTTGCCAGTCATATATTGAAGGAAAAAAATGGAGAGAAAGGCTGTTCCTCCATTTCATTTGCAGATATACATGAGTACACTATTACAGCCACATTCAGCTTCCAGCAGAGACGTTGCTAGGTGACCAGGACAGACTATAGATGAACTACAGCAACTACATAAATAGTGCTTTACAGAACGGAAACATTTTTTGCTCATTTAATGTTGTTAGTAGGAATGCTACTTTTGGAGATCTTAATGTGGTTTGACTTATCTCCCCGTGGATTAATATTGCTATAGATGGTCACAACCATCTATAATACATTCATTTATTATGTACTCCATCTGAGAAATGCACTATACTCTTGATAGTCAAGTGTGAAGAACATCTTCCCTTCCCAGATTGCTCCATAAAGGACAGAGCTGTGACTGACTATAATAAGATGGAAGTGAATAAACAGTGTGGTACAGAGCACATACTTTTAATTCCACAAATTCTTACCTTATAACATTTTTAGAGAGGGTTTGATTTATGTTTCTTTTTGGCATATTGGTAAGAAAACTACTGCATTATTAATAAAATTCGAAGTTCTATATATTGCCTTTTCACTACATTACTATTTGTAGTTACGGACTTGGTATTTATGGCCTAACATATTGAGCATTATTTAGAAGAATATTATTTTCCAATTTTTCTTGGCTTAGTATACTTGCATGTTTAAGTATTTTTGCCGCCATGAATAGTTTAGTAAGTGAATAATAGCTACTTTTATTTTATAAAGCTAGATTGCTGTCTCATCTGGTAAAAAAACGTTTAATTTAATTGCCGATCCATCAGCTCTTTCATGTATTCATATATTCAGTATGAATGAGTGATCTAGATACATTTCAGTCAGCATGTGTCAAAGCCCTGAGGGCATTATCAGACCTTAATGACCCTCACCAACCTAACCTGTGACCTGCACCTACACAAATGAGCCTGAGGGTTCATTTAAGCTCAGACCTGGGCACTGAGTCTTGCCCTGATCTAGGCTGCAGGATTGTCTATGCACAGTCCTGTCTCTGGACCTGCCTCCTGGATGTATCATGGTCCTATGTTTCAGGTAGCTTAGCTCGTAGATGGGTCCCTTGAACCTATGTTACATCTTGCCTCAGGTTTGGTCTCCTGGTGCTGCAGCCTTGTCTCCACTTCTGTCTCTTGCCCTGTCTTCTTTTCCTCTTGACCTTGCAGAAGGATTCTGGCCTTGGTTTAATTTTTGTCATGCTTGGTCTGTCAGTAGTCCCCATTACCAGCCCTGGGCTCTGTCTGCTGTGTTCAGACACAGTAGGACTGTGCCCCACCAGCGAAGGCACTATCTGTGCTGGGGCCACCTTTGGCTCTGGGCTTGCTTGCCCTGCTTCTGGAACTCCCTGATGTTATGCTACTGTAGCCTGGAAAATATGGTTTTATTAAGAATCCTGAGCCCTGGCAGTTCAGCACCTCTGAATTTGCCTGAAATTGTGGTAAGTTATGAGGAATATGAGAGCATTTGCTTCATTAAGTTCTCTGGTTAACGTCTACTCAGCATAAATGAAAAAAAAATCAAGTAAAAAGGAAAGTGATAAATTAAACACACAGCTATACAAACCTAACAAGCACGTGATGACAGAGACAATAATGAAGACCTGAACTCTTTAATCATTGATGGATAGGTCATTAACAAAACCACTCAGGCATAGCTTAGCCTTGAAGAAGGTCAGGTTGAACTTTATAAGAAACATGAATTAAGATGGGATGGGAAGGGCCTCTGGGCTGACCACTTGATCAGGATGAGGAAGCTGATGAGGCCTTCTACAGGCAGCTAGAAGTGGCCTCGCAATCACAGGCCCTGGTTGTCATGGGGGATTTCAATTACCCTGACATTTGCTGGGAAAACTACACAGCCAGACAGGCGCAGTCCAGTACGTTCCTCCAGTGCATTGACAATAATTTCTTGATGCAGGTGTTGGAGAACCCAACAAGGAGAGGAGTGATACTGGTCCTTGTACTGGTAAACAAAGGGGGACTGGTTGAGGATGTGAAGGTAGGCGGCACTCTTGTCTGTAGTGACCATGAGATGGTGGAGTTTAGAATCATATGCAGTAGGCACAGGGACACAAGCAGAATCACTACCCTGGACTTCAGAAGGGTTATCTTTGGCCTCTTCAGGGAACTGCTTAGAAAAATCCCATGGGACAGCACTCCAGCTGGTAAAAGGGTCCAAGCAAGCTGGCTAATATTCAAGCACCATTTCCTCCAGGCTCAAGATCAGAGCATCTCAAAGAATAAGAAATCAAGCAAGAGAGCTAGGAGACCTGTATAGTTGAGCAGGGAGCTAATTAATAAACTTAAAGGAAGAAGGAAGTCTATAGAAAATGGAAGAAGGAGCTGACCACTTGGGAAGAACACAAGGAGGTTGTCAGAAGGTGCAGGGATGCGACAAGGAAAGCTACGGCCTCCTTAGAACTAAACTTGGCAAGAGAGGTCAAGGACAACAAGAAAGGCCTTTTTAAGTACATTGGAGACAAAAGGAAGTCTAGAGGAAATGTGGGCCCACTGCTGAATGAAGTGGGTGCCCTGGTGAATGAGGATACAGAGAAGGCAGAGCTACTAAATGCTGCCTTTGCTTCAGTCTTTTCTGCTAAGGTCTGCTCCCAGGAGTCCCAGACTTTTAAGACCACAGAGGAAGTCTGGAGGAAGGATGATTTTGCCTCTGTTGATGAGGATTGGGTCAGAGATCAGTTAAGCAAATTGAATATCCACAAGTCCATGGGCCCTGATGGGCTGCACCTGTGAGTGCTGAGGGAGATGGCAGAGGTCATTGCTAAGCCACTCTCCATAATCTTCGAAAGGTCCTGGAGAACAAGAGAGGTGCCTGAGGACTGGAGGAAGGTCAATGTCATTCCAATCTTTAAAAAGGGCAAGAAGGAGGACCCAGGTAACTATAGGCCAGTCAGCCTCACCTCCATCCCTGGAAAGTTGACAGAACATCTTTTTCTTGGCACCATCTCAAAACACGTTGAGGAAAGGTTTATCACGAGTAGTCAACATGGATTCAACAAGAGGAAGTCATGCTTGACTAATCTGATAACCTTTTATGATAACACAACTAGATGGATAGATGAGGGGAGGGCAGTGGATGTGGTGTATATCAACTTCAGCAAGCTTTCGACACTGTCTCCCATGGCATCCTCGCAGACAAACTTAAGAAATGCAGATTGGATGATTGTGTGGTGAGATGGATTTGGAACTGGCTGAAGGACAGAGCCCAGAGAGTTGTGGTCAGTGGAGCAGACTCTAGCTGGAAGCCTATGACTTCCACTGGGGGAAGTGGTGGGAAGTGGGAAGTGGTGACACTATGAGTGGTGTCCCCCAGGGACATTTAGTTCTTACTAAACGTTTTGTGTCTTTTTAATTTTTTATGAAAAAACTCTCTTTTCTGTGTGTGAATGCTTCAAGGTCTAAGTGCTGATAACTGAAGAAAAAGGCTGTGATTCAGAGAGTCTATGGGTCTTGATGCCAACAACTGAAGGGAGTGTGAGCCATGGGGCCTGTAGGTCTGTATGTCAGCAGCTAGCAAGATGAGCATGTAAGATAGGTATGTGAGCAGGAGGGACAATGGGCTGTAGGGTTTGTACAGTTAAGTGTTGACAACTAGAAAGGGGCAGGCATGTGTGTATGTCTGTATGAAAATCTTTAAGTACCAGCAACTGGAGAAGAAACTGGGTCACAGGGCTCTCAGGTCTAGGTGCCAGCAAGCAGAGTGATGGACATGTAATAGAGGTTTGGAGAGTGAACAAATGTGGAAGGATCATAAGTCTCAGGGCTCGTAGGTTTAGGTTCCAGCAATTAGAGGAACTCAGAGTATGTGCTACCATGTCTAAGTGCCAACAAAAGGAAAAAAAACAAACATGGGGCACAGAATTGTAGGTGTCTGTATCAGTAACTGAAGGAACCCACATGGAAAAAAGGTGTGCCAGAAATTCAAAAAGAAGCTGCATTTCACAGTGCACTTAGATCTGTGTCAGAAACAGGAAAATTCAGAATATGTATGTGAAATGTCAGCAACTGGAAAGATCTAGATATGTTTACTTTTCTCCAGTGAACATTATCCTGTGCATGTGCATGTGCAATTCACCTAGTGAATTCGAGGAGACCTGTATACTGAGTAAGTGGGCCTACGACATGGATCTTATACGGAGTGAGGGCCCATGCTAATATTCAAGGGATCTATATGAATATGAGTGTGCTTGTGGATCTAGATAATGTGGAGAAGCATTCACACTGGTGAACTTCAATCCTGATCAGCCAGAGCTGAGGAACGGGACTTGTACTGATGCTTTGTGAGTTCTCGTACTGCTGTACATGGGTGATGCTAAATGCCTTGCTCTGTCTGCTGCAGTCTGTGCAGCTGTTGGTGTTAGTGTCCTGTGTGCCTATGTTTCTCTGGGGTACTCAGACTTGATACTGGATGAACTTGCAAATAGGAAAGCAGTAGATGCATCTAACAGCCTGGGGTTGAGACCTCTGCACGTCAGGGTGCACCAGACTGGGCTCCAGTCACTAGCAAGGAGGAGTCCCTGAGTCTTAAAGTCTGCTGGTTTCAGTGTCTTTCCTAACATACTTAACACTTGTCATGGAGACTGTCTAGTAGTCAGGTAACTACTCCCTAAATTTATTTTAGCTTTAACTAACTTTGTGTAATCTTGTGCTGGAATTCCCACTATTAGTAGATACAGGTAGGTATTCTGTGTGACACAACTGTCTACTGTTCCAGAATAAAGAACCATAGCCTTGTTTGACTGTACCAAGCTTAGGTAGAAGGATCTTGTGTAGGAACACAATAAGAATAGAAGCAATTCTCAATAAGAATTGAGATAAACCTTATGGTAAAAATATAGCTTTCCAAAAGATATACTTTTCCTTCCAGAAACACAGTGTTTAAGGACAACTCCTGTGACTTCTTGAGTTCCCTTCTAACTTAAATTATCTTATGAACCAATGAACATATTCAAATGAGTTAAAATCACGTTTTGAAATATCTGAGTAACTCTGGTTTTGCCGGACTAAGAATATGCCTCCTTTCATTCTGTTCATATTTATATATATCACAAAGATTTTCCAAGATTCTTTTTTTTTTCAACCATTCTGCTGATAGGGCACTACAGCAGGCCCCAAGCAATCTAAGAGGTTTCTAAAGTTCACTAATGAAAACTTCCTAATAGAGGAGATCAAGGAATTGATGTGTGGAGATACTCTGTTGAACCTTGTACTTAGAAACAAAGAAGATACTTGGATAGAGATATGGAGCTATTGGAGACAGTCCAGTGAAGGTCCACTAAGATTAAGGGACTGAAGTATCTTACATATGAGGAAACAGTAAGAGAACTGGGACTGCTCAGCCTGGGGAAGGCAAAGCTAGAGCGGGTATGACATCAATGTCTATATGCAGGGGAGTGGAGAAGTTAGGTCCAGATTCCTACCAATGAACGGGCAAGAGACAATGGGTACAAACAAAAATACTTCAAACTCCATTTTAAACACAAAACTCTTTTAATTTTTTTTTCCTTCCACTTCTCTGCCTTTCTGTCTGTCTGTATCTCTGCTGTGAGGGTGATTAGTTTGCACAAAGAGGTTGTAGAATCTCCCTTTTTGGAGATACACAAAGCTGACAACAATATTCTGGACAACCTGCTCTACGACCTCACTCTGAGCAGAGGGACTGGATTAGACAGTTCCCATAGATCTCCTCTCTCCTCACACATTCTGTGATCACCCCAGCAGAGCACCTTGAACCTAAGCATGTTTGAATACATAGCTGTCTAGGGCCTAAGTACATCCTCTCCGAAGAAATGAAGACTTTTATGCCTTGAAGGCACTCCTCAATATTACAGTTCTTTGGATAGCCTCATGATTTTCTGGAGTAAGAAGGAAACTTTAAAAATAAATCCTTATTCCTTCTTCTCTGAAGAAACTGGCTTCACAATTTCTCATTCATGCATTGTTCACAACACTTATGCTACGTAGAAGTTGTACGAGTTGCATTCCATGCCTTCAATTGATGAAACATTTTATATAGTAAATTTTAAATAATTTTTCCTTTTTTGTTTGTTTTGATTTACTTTTTTTTTGTTGTTGTTTCTCCACATCATACTTAAGACTTAAGACTGATATGTTCTCTTGCAATAAATTCTATGGAATAGGCCAGGAAAACACTTTTAATTTGAAGTTGTTGTGGTTTAAGAGTAAACAAATTGAGGGGAGGATGAACACCTGGTAACTGTAGGTCCTTGAGGGATCAGAGGGCGATTGGTATTCCCTCCCCTTCCCTGCCGCACTCTGTAAAAGGACAGGAAGTTCAGGTTTCATCACTCTTTTCTTTCTCACTCAGACTGTGCTGCTGCTGGGACTGCATCTCAGGACAGACGGGCCTGGCTCCACGTGCTCCGCACAATGCATCACCATCACAGAACTGGTTTTGTATATACTTGTATATCCCTCTTCCCTTCATATTTCCTTTTCCCTGTTTATCTTTGTTACCTATTAAATTTTGTTCATAGTCTTAACCTCCAATTTTGTGTGAGGCACTTCCTTCCTCGTTTCCCTTTGTATCCTCCCTTGGGAGGGAAGGGGGAGGGGGAGAGAGGACCAATAGGAATTCTGCTCCGTGGAGTTTTCCCTGAGCCTTAAACGGAGACAGAAGCATTTGGAAATTTATTCTCTCACCTCGTTTTACAGTGCTATAGGGCTTTTTCTTTAAAGGAAAGCTTTTACTACAATGTTAAGACACACACAGCCTCACTCACTCCCACACATCTACATATCCTGGGAATATTAATTTTAAAATAGAATCAAAGGATTGTTTCAAAGATAGTGTAACTGAAAATTCCTCAAACTTATTTAAAATTATTCATGCAATGAAGTTACTTTAGGAAGGTGGTTATTTTATTAAGTTCTAAAAATACCTATGTTTTCCTGTCTAACCAGATAATCAGTGTAACAGATTCCAGAGAATGCAGCAGAGAATGCTGTACATTTTGAGGGTGAATGAAGACAATGCATGTCCAGGAAGATAAGTAATTTTGGACAAATTTGGTGACCATATTATTAGAGTTCCTTCATAATAGCACTTAGATTTACATCTCTCAAAGTATTTTTATACCATCCTTGAAAAGGAAAAAAGACTATCTGCTACAGTAGTGACTAATAACAGAAAGCAGTTATATAAAAAAGAGAAATAAATGAAAGGTGACCAAAAGGGTAAAGTATATAAGGTAATGTTTTAAAAAGTCACAGTAAAGACTAGAAGTAAATGTTGACCACCTTTTAAAAACATTTTGAAAGAGAAAAAGAAATGTTTAAAATTCTAGGGTAAGAAGGTTATTGAAGGTTCAACTATTGAAGTGTACTACCTTGTTCAAGTGCGGACAAAACAGAAAATCTTGAGTTAAATAGAAATCCCACTAGACTACACTAAACTAGACTAGACTAGACTAGAATAGAATAGAAAGAATAGAATTTGAGGCTGGCTTGCAAAAGAGACAAACAATTCCATCCCTCTCCAAGTATATACGGAGGAGAAAGTTTGATAAAAAGTCTAATAGCTTAAGATATGGTCAAGGAATAAAATGAAGCTTCAGAGAAATACATACTCCTCACAGGAGCTTCTCCATTCTAGATGCCTTTTTTAACAAGAGAGGTATGAGAGTTTCTCTGGAGGATATATTATATTCCTAGTTTTAATGTGATGCAGCAAGGTAAGAGTAAAAAAGTTCTTGGAACACAGTGTTATTTACCCAAGAATTCTGGTGAGATTCAGCTTTGAAATAGATGAAATATCAGCGGAGAAGCCTAGCTTCTTCATTAAATCCATTTCACTCCAGAAGGAACATAAAAAGTCCAGTGTTTCAGTTTGTTTTCTTCTGTTCTGCTTCAAAGAAAGAGGTTATGGCAGATTCCAGGAAATCATTGATAAGTAAGGTTGACATCTATGTTAAGCAAATTGGACTAAACTATAAGAAAATTAGAATTAGTGAATGTGTTGAAGCAGAGAGTGTGATAGATTTTTACTGTGTATAGACCTGTACAGTCTGTATGCTGACTATGCATAATAAATCAGCTTCTAGTATGTTGTAGTCATGGACAGATTCTAGAGATCTTATAATGATATACTTTTCTATAGAATTTTAAGTAAGTATCCTTAGGTTTGTCTTCATAACAATTATTAAAAGGTATAAAATATTGCATAATTATTTCCACAGTTTAAATGTCATGCGTTAATAGTTAGATTTCTTTTGAAATTATTTTTTGCCTTAGGATTATAGATTTATCTTTCTCCTGTAACCATTTGGATGACACAGCAGCCTTTCAGTTTAACTTAATAGTAGGTTTTAAATGAGGATCAGTTTTCAGACATCTTGACTGGCTTTTCACATTCAACAGATATATTTGTGATTGTGGGTAAGTCTTTTAATATTGCTGTGTAATGTATAAAAAATAATCAAAATGTGAGAGACAGTTATCTAAGATGTGAAAAGATACCACCAGACTACATTGTCAACACTTTGAGAAACAGTAATCAGTAGAGCAAAGTTTACAGGATAGCTTAAATAAGTGATCCTTGAGGAGTTTGCTTTAAGAACACAGGCTCAGACTTTATAGGTACTTGAATTTCTATCATTTGCTCTATTTTTTCCAGCTGCTCTTTCAGTGAGTTAAAGAAATTATCTCCAGGGAGGAGGGTTCTCAAGGAAGAAAACGATAAAGAAAAAATATTTCCTAGCATGATGGTAAAACAGTTTATTTCTTAAGAAAAATAAGTTGTAAAAATAAGTTTCACTTTTCTAAGTTTCAAGTTTTACGGAAAAAAAAAAAAAGGCTTTTGTCAATTATATGTTTGCACACTGAATTGCTTAATTTAGAACTATTCACAGAAATGACTGACGGCTAATAACTTTAACGTTTCCATAATTTTCTAGTACAGTAAATGTCAATGTAATTCAGCCAATCACAGCAGGTTTTAACTAACTTATTTTAGGCCTTTCCCTGACATTTCCCACACTCCAAACACACACACATACGCACACATACACACACCAGACTAGAATATTTGTAGGCAAACTCTTAAGTTAACTGTAGGATCTGACTGTAAGGTTGTCGTATTTTTACTTATATTTTGTTGAATTCCAACTTTTACGTTCAATTCCTACAGTCAAAAATTCTAATCAACTGATTTTAAATCTTTGTATGAAAATATATCCTCTGAGAGGTTCACTCAGGAAACTTAAATGACAGTAACCAATTTAATCAATTACAAGGGATACAAATAATCATTTTTGTGCAAATACAGAATGTACTCACGTTCATTAGGTTTCACTAAGTAGTAGTTTAAGAGAGAAACTTTCATAACTAGTAACCATAAGAAAGCATGGCATAAGTACCCTGCTGTTGGAAACAGTGCAAAATTTATTTATTATAAATTGATTATTTAGTTTTAATCAATATTTTCCTTTCACATTTTATTTTAGGATTGCTACAGTAGATTCATATGCAAATTACTGAAGAATATTTTAATATACACTATCTATTTTTCATTATTTTACTTAATTCCATGGCATGCCCAAGCCTTATTTTAATCCTTCACTTTCTTTACTCCGACAAACATTTTCTTTTCATTAAAATTAACTTTGATTATCCGTTCTGTCCTATGTGGGAAAGTAAAACATCTTCTAAGCATGTATTGAAAGTTAGATTAAAAATGATTTCTAGAATCTACGATCAAATTCTTTCAGTGTTATATACCATCTAGATACCATCTAGTTACCTTCTTCACGTATATTGTTTAGTATTGGAAAGATACATGTATCAAGTAATGAGAAAAGTATTACCACTATTTTTTGAGAAGATGCTGCACTGTGACAGATGATGCTTATTAAAATATCAGATAACTCTATGGTCAAGAATCAATTTAAGACTTATAGTAAATAAAATATACCTTGCAGGACAGACTACTTCAAGAATTATATCACCACACTTCGATGTTTTCATGATGGTAGCAAAAAAGAAAAGCTTTCCCCCTTTTCTGTTTCTTGAATCCTGGTTTGTAGTGTCAGCAAAAGGAAACAGTGTACCACTGGGATTTACCTTTCAGTCAACACAGAAAAACATGAAAGTGGAGGGAGAGAATCACAGGGAACAAAAGGCACACAAGAATGTTTGTGTTTATGTATTACTGAGATATGTGCCTTAAAAAATACATAAAACTGGTAGAAAACTGTCTTAGATTATTTAATTCCAGAAGGAAAACACTTCCTGTACCCCATTTATAGGAAAAGGCTTTTATTTTTCCTTTTAGTTTATGTTCACAAAACTTGTTTACCATGCTGTTCTGTAGTAAATGCTAGATTTCTTCACTACAGCAAGTACTTTGACTAGATGTCTGTTCTTGTAATATAGAGTCACTTATTTACTTAACTACTCCTATAGTAGTTAATAGTGCTAGAGAAGAGAAATTAGTCTTCTACATCACTGATTTTCTTAGTTTTGTAACTCTTTTTTTTTAACTCAAATTAAGCTGTCAAATAGCAGAAGCTGAATTTCTCTTTGCCTTGGAGACAGAACTCTGTCCCTGAAGCAAAGAGAGGGTTCAGACTTAATAAGTCTTTTGTATGTTATATAAAAAACTGACTCATGTCCAAATGTTAGCTGAAATAACATATTTCCCAGTAGTTGAGTTTTAAGCTGATTAATGACCTAAGAGTTTTATCTAGAAAAGCCCCCTATTCCCGCAGAATTACTCCCCTTAACGAGAATCATTTCATGCAGCTGCAGGCTCCAGAATTCTTAATTGTGCATGCCCCCAACGCTGAAGAGGCACATGCTTGCTAGACTATGGACAGCAGAGATAATACCACACTCCAGCCTCCATTAGTAAGGGCCTACCTAACTGATTTAAGTGAGTTACACAGGAGAAATCTTACAGATTCATCTATTTTTTTTTTCCTCTTGGCTAACTGAAATGATAGTTGCTGTATGCTTCTAAATAGGCTGGGTCTAAGCTGAGTTCATGAGTATATTCTAATTCTGAGATCTTACTGTGTTTGTTATAATGTATTTTCTGGACTGCTCAGTTAAAATGGTCTCAGGAAGCAAAACTTCTATACTCATCAGTAAACTATTACATTCATCAGAGCATGATGTCTTTTCAGAAAAACGAGTTGTTTTGTTCTGCTTTTCCTGCCCCCCCCCCCCCCCCCCCCCCCCCCCCCCTCCTGCCGCCTNNNCCCCCCCCCAGTCTTGTGGAGCTTACAAGATTGAAGCTTGATGAAACATTTTGCTTTGTTTTGTTCTTTTTGGTTAAAGGCAACCTCTACAAAAATGTGCTTTTGATCATATAATTTGATCTAAATTCACAGAGTATTGCTTGTTAGAGAGAAAAAATAACAGGCTATATTTTCACAAATGTACTTATGTTAGCACACATCTTTTTCTTTAGTTGCTCGTTGCTTAAAGTGACAAAGGGCTACTTTTCTTTTTAATTAAAAATAAAGAAAAAAAAAAAAGAGAATAAGAGCCATTATCCTTTCTCCCCATTTCCCTTGTAATTTGCAAACTAATCTATACACACAATACTAGCTGAGACATTGTGTATATTGCATTCTAGTTAAGAAGCCTAAAGAGACATTGATGCAGTTGCCTGCTTGTATTTTCATGCATGTGCAAACATTTCACACACAGAGAAGATAGTGACTAGAAAAATATAAAATTCTTGTGAAAATCTCATGAAATTCTTGTGTTATTTAGTTAGCATCCCAAGATTCCTTCATTCCTACTGTACAGGTACTGGCCTGTGAATAATTTTTCTCTTTCAGGCATACTCATAGCTCAATGAAGGAATAGGCCAGAAATAATCGCACTCAAACCATGTCAAAGGATATAACAATTTTTGCATGCCATCTTTTGACTTTTAGTCCAATCACATGCCCTTACTGTCCGTCAAGATTATATTTTCCCATTACTTATAATTGCTGCTTTTTTTTTCCATTTCAGCTAATGTTTCCACTTGATTGTTCACTAATATTGTGAAAATTACTGCAATGATTTACATTAATTCTAGATTCTGAGAGATACAGCGTGTTGAAATAATTTGAACATGGTTGCCAGGATTGCTTATAAAAGCCTTTTCTTTCTATTTTCTTTGTCAAATACACTTTTGCCTCTTTATTTGAAGTGAAAGAAGTAAATCTAGGAAAATGTCTGGCAATTCATTCTGATTGCAAAATGGGATTGCACTTCCCAGAGGTGCCAAACTGTCCTTGTGGAAAAGTCAAGGCAGTTTGAAGACCTGACACCAACACTTCTCCATCCAGCTCTGGATAACCTGGAATATTGCTATGGGCAAATCCTCCTTTCTTTCCAGACTACAGAGCCAGGAGCTTCTTCCTTTGACTCCCCAACTCTGTCTGATTGAAGGGCTGCAGCTCCCACTGGAGAGTAGATGGCCACAAGGACTTTTGTAAATGACAGAGACGCCATTAAAAAAAAAAAAAAAAGACAGCTTTTCTGCCCCTTTCTACTTCCTTTACCTTTCCCCCCACCTTTGCCCTGCAGAAGATAGATTGGAGCTAGGCAGTACAGAGATCTTGAGCCTGAGTGGGAGGTCCAACAACAGCAGGATCCATCAGCCCAGTCACTCCTCTCATCTGTTAGAAATGTCAGGTTCCATCATACAATACAGGGTTTTTTTCATGTTTAATGATTGTATTTTTTCAAATGCAACAGTGTTAAAGAATTATTTTGTTTGTATTCCTTACTTTTCACAATTGTATTAATAATACAGATGCTTCAAAAGATTGTGGTAAATCCTTTGGTACTGTTAAGCTTCAGTGATGATAAATTATGTCATCTATATAAAAATCTTGAATCCCAGAATCATATGAAAATGAAGAATCACTTCAACTTTTCTTACGCTACATCAAATTATGTAATCTGCTGTCTCAGATTGCTCTTGAGGAAGATAAAAATGTAGATTTTTTTTTTTTTTCTGTCCTGAAAAGATTGTTTTCTTTGAGACTTCAGAATGTCTTATAATCAATAGGGCAAGACAAAGAAATCCAAGTGTGTATTGTCTCAGAATACAGAATCTGTGTAGAATTCAAAACAATTGTCTTATTCTTGGCACTAAATTTGTCTAAATCTCCTTTCTCCTACAGAAGAATTTTGTAGGTCTTCCTGCCTACAATGATGAGGCATTAAATCAAGGCAAAAATCTCTACAGAGCTGACATTATTTTTATTTATTGTATGTGTGCAAATATCTATACACTCACATGGACAATTGAGGAAATTATTTTATTTCAAGACTAGCATAAAACTAGACGTAACTGACAATTAAGCATAAAGTCATTCCAAGCTTGTTTTCTCCATGCTTCACTCCTTTTTAGATGTGTAATACACAAACATCTGGGTAGTCTATGGCTTTCTTAACTTTGTATGATCCATGACTCCACTTAATCTCAGATGCTCTTGGCTAATTCTCAAATAGACAGATAGATACAGAGACAGACAGAGATATCACCACATATATAAACTCACAATCTGCTCTTGAAAAAACAAACAAAAAAAAAAGAAAGAAAATCTAGTATTTCAGTACACTAAAGAAACACCTCAGCTCGAACAACCAGGAACTCTAAATAATAAACAATAAATACAATAATTTTCTACCCAGTAGCTGGCAGTGGTACACAAAAAAAGAACTCTGAAAAAAATTTACATTTAAGCCAAACATCATTCCTAATCTTGGCAGTAGCTCAGCTAGGTAAGAAATTATCTACTTGTTACTCGCTACATGTGTCAATATATAGGTACTACAGCCAGCTGAAGAACAGTTTAGGAGACCTTGTATGCTTATATACTTAAGTACAAGTCTTTATAAAACTTGGACATATTTTTACACACATAAACATAAAAAAAACCCCAGATAATAATAATAAGTAAAACCAATATTTGACTGACCATTTAGCCTTCACTGAATAAGGAGAAAAGAGAATTCAGTCAAACTGGATGGGAAAAAAATGAACTAAGTGAAAAACACAAAGTAAAATCTCTTTTTTTAAAACTCATCATCAAACTAATTTTGAAAAACAATGTCAAGTCACCTATTTTCTTTTGCCAAGACAGATTGTAGAGTCTTCCTCTGGAGATTTTCAAAAGCAATTTGGACATGCTCCTGGGCAACAAGCTATGGGTGGCCCTGCTTGTATAGGAGGTTTGAACAAGATGACGTCCAGAGATTCCTTCCCACCTCAACCATTCTGTGATTCTGTGATAGCTCCAAACAGTATAAAGAAGAATTGGGTAAATGTTGATTCAGAGATGATATTTTCTATGATTCTATAATTTTGTAGAGAATACTTTGTAAAAATTACTCTCCATTAAAAGATAATACAGTCTTAAGACTATTGCTGTCCCATGGATCAACAACGGTAAGAAAGGAGTAAAATGACAATACAGACATGGATTTTCATCCTGTGAGGATAACATACTATTCTTACTAATTCTAAGCATGGCCTAGAATATTGTTTCTGGACTCTGATTTTCCTTTATTGGAGTTTCTGGAGTTTGGTAATGAGACCTTGTAAATATATACAAGCACACTAACACACATGCAGACACAGAGATTGCCTGTAGAATTAATTACATTTAATCAATTGTCTTCAAATGTGCAGGTAAATAGTAAGGCATACCCAAACCTTCCTATATTCTTGACCATTGAGTTCTACAAAGCAAAAAGCATATTTGATTCTTTTTCACCCTGCTATTGCAGAGGAAGAAAGTTTTCAGTAACATATATCATAAGAATAAATATGAGGAAAATCATATTTTTATGTATTTATATAAAATATTTCAGATTACCATTCTCAAAAGAATGCATAAAATATAGACAAGCTTGTATAATGAAACTGAAATTTTGACAAGGAGACAACTTATCTCCTGAATTGTCCTCTGGAATTGCAATAATATAATCAACAAAACAGTATTGAATTCCAAAATATATTTTATAATCCATCATACTATTTGTAGTAAAGGATTGTGTTTCAGATAAAATGTGGTTTAAGAAAACTCATCCGTTTTGTTACATTTCTCAGAGTGGACTTTCCCCTTAATATATATTTCAATCTGAAGAGCGACATACTGGCGAAATGAAAACAAATGACAGTGTTATCTCCAAAGAGACAATGTATTATTTCAAAATGTATGAAAAAGCCCTTGCTCTGCCCTTATGACAGTTAAATGCTCAAAGTAATACAGGCAAAAAACATAGTTAACTCATTCAAGGAGACATGAAAAGTAACCCTCCTTTTTTTTCTTTGGTGTGGAGGGAAAAAGAGAGAGAGGATAATGGGAGTGAGGAAATAATTTGGGGGTGGTGGTGTATGTGTGTGTTTTATTGAAGCATCTCTGTGGCATATGCAAAATGAAACCTACAGCTCTGAGTCAGAAAATACAATTTGGGTTTACATGATGTTCAAAAATCAAAAAAAAAAAAAAAAAAAAAAAAAAAAATTGGCATTGAACAACACTTACCTCACACAAAGATGAGAATACAGCTAAAATTAAATAAGAGACAAAATAATCAGATTAGATGATGGTCACACAAATGATGAAGTCAGTGAATAGATGCCACCTTGTTGAATATATTTTCTTATTTCAGGATTAAAATCTTATTTGAAGGTAAATATTTACAGTATAATTAAGAAGCAATTTTGTTTCACTTTCAGTTTGGGAACACAGTTTTTTCTGTGTTGTTAATTTTTTCAATATCGATATTTCCTTCTTAAAGAATCATATAATCATAGATTTAACACAGTTGGAAAAGACCTTAAAGATCATCAAGTCCAACTGATAGCCCTACACTTCTGTAGCCTCTAAACCATCTCCAGAAGCACCATGTCTAATCATTTTTTTAGCACCTCCAGGAACGGTGATTGCACCACTTCCCTGGGCAGCCTATTCCAATGCTTCACCACTCTTTCAGTGAAGAAATTTTTCCTAATATCTAATCTGAACCTGCCCTGGCACAACTTAAACCCATTTCTTCTAGTCCTACCACTAGTCTCAAAGGAGAAAAGGCAAACACCTGCCTTACTGCAACCTCCTTTCAGGCAGCTTTAAAGGGCAATAAGGTCTCCCCCCAGCCTCCTCTTCTCTAGGCTGAAGAGCCCCAACTCCCTCAGCCTCTCCTCATGAGCCCTGCTCTCCAAACCCCTGATCTGCCTGGTTGCTCTTCTCTGCTCTCCCGCATCTCAATGCCCTTCCTATACTGAGGCGCCCAAAACTGGACACAGTACTTGAGGTGCAGACTCACCAAGACCGAGTACAGGGGCAAAATCACCTCCCTATTCCTGCTGACTACACTATTCTTCATAAAGACCAGGATGCTATTGGCCTTCTTGGCCACTTGGGCACATTGCTGGCTCATGTTCAGCCAGCAGTCAGCTAACACCCACAAGTGCCTCTCAGCTGGGCAGCTCTCCAGCCACTCCTCCCCAAGCCTGTAGCGCTGCCAAGGGTTGTTGCAGCCCAAGTGGAGGACAAGACATTTGGCCTTATTGAAAGTTATGCAATTGCCTTGGCCCATCGATCTAGTCTATCTAGACCCCTCTGCAGATCCTCCCTACCCTCAGGCAGGTCAACACTACCACCCAGCTTAGTGTCATCTGCAGACTTACTAAGGGTATACTCTATCCCCTCAACCAAATGATCAATAAAGATGTTTAACAGGAGTAACCCCAGCACTGAGCCCTGTCGGATGCCACTCGTGACCGATCACCAACTGGATTTGACTCCATTGACCACAACTGTCTGAACTCGGCCAACCAACTATTTTTTTTATCCAGCAAAGTATGTACATACTCAAGCCATGGGCAGCCAGCTTCTCTAGGAGAATGCTGGGGGAAACTGTGTCAAAGACCTTGCTAAAGTCAAGGTAGAAAACACCCACAGCTCTTCCCTCATCCAAAAAGAGAGTCAACCTGTCATAGAAGGAGATCAGGTTAGTCAAATAGGACCTGCCCTTCATGAACCCATGAGTTGCTCTAAACAAACATGCATTAAGATTTGAATATGAAAACACCAACACACTTGCCTACAAAATATGGAAAGTATAGCTGATTTAATGACTTGAATACGAGACACAGCTTGTCCTGCTTTTGACAGTGATCCGGTATCAGATGTTTCAGAAGTAAAAATCCCACAGAAGTTATTTGCTTTTTAGAATAATAGAATAATGGGATTACATAATCATTTAGGTTGGAAAATACTCTTAAGATCATTGAGATCATTAAAAGATAGGTTACCTCAGATCTTAGAGGAATGTTAGTGAAACAAAACTTTTGTTTCAAACTTTTACAATATTGATCTCTTTGTCTTTGGATATGTTTTCTAGAGGTCTGGTAAAAAATGAAGCACTAAGATGTAATAAATCATTCCCTACTCATATCCATCTTAAAACACTATTTCTGTGATTTTCTAATACCTAACATTCTGGAATTACATCATATTCTGTAGAAAGGATTAAATCTACTTCATGCACAGAATATCGAATGTCCTATGTAGTCTATTAATCTATTAAAGTAAATCCCTGTTGTTTTATAAATGAAATGTCCTGATAGTTGCTGGACAAAAAAATGAAAACACAGGTCTTAATATCGCAAACATTATAAATTATATCAAGTTTAGTGATCAATATAGTGAAGAGGAAAATAAGCATCCAAGAATGGGCAAGAAATGTTGAAAACTAAGAAATAATGAAACTCTAGTCTTCATCCGCTAATTCAATAACATGCATTAGGGTAATAATAATTATGCCAAATTTGTAGCAAAATATGTTAACTATGGTGCTGCCACTTTGTAGTCCTAATTGACACAGTTTCACATTTCACAGTTTCTGATAAGCTTAGTTTTAAGTTGAATGAAAGGAGACAGCTGGCACTGTGCAAAATCTACCACATATTTTTTGAAGGTTCACGAAATGTAACTTTGTATCTGCTGGACTTGGACTAAACAACAGAACAAGAGAAGGTGTGCAAAAATGGAAGTGGAAGCTAAGTCATGGAGAAGTATATCTGTTCATTTGTGTAATTCAAAAAGCATGAAAATAAAGGGAAAGAAGAGAGAAACGGGGAGAAAATAGAAGTGAGGAAGAGTAGTTTTGTAAAATTCCATGTTCAGTTGTAGACTGAATGCCTTATAACAAATATTCTAGCTTCATCACAGCTACATGTTAGAGCAAGATCTATAAATGCATCATACTGCTTCATGCTTTGATTTCTATGAAAGAAAGAAGGAAAGATGAATATCTGCTTTCATAAATAGAATAAAGTAATGGAGTTCAATGAACCCAGTCCAAATGATGAGGATCTTGTACGTTTGTAAGTAGATGTTCACAAGTAAATGTAGAAGAAATTACAATGTATCTCTTTCGGATAGATGGAACAATTTGTAGGCAGATAAATTACTCTCTATGGAGAGTCAATGCTATAGAATTAGTCTTCATTCTTAGAACAACAGTAATAAAATCTTCATCATTTCTGTTGTGAATGGAGTATTAGAAACACTATTCTTGAAACAGAGTAACCTTTGATGTCCATTTCCCATAAAGAGTTGTGATAGTTTTCTGTCCTTTTAAAAAACTGTCATGAGACATCTGTATATTGCAGCTGTACGGGTGTGTACTTAAATACTGCTCTGTCAAATAAAACATCAATCAATCAATTAAACCTCTTAATATATGAGTATATTTAGCTAATCAGACAAATTATACAAGACTCTTGTATTTAGCAAGACAGTGGTCTCGTATTTTTAAAACCACTTTCAATAGTCTTGTGTGCACATAATCTCAGTAAAAGTACATTTAAAAACTTTCTTAGTTTATGATATTTTGTAATTATAACAAGTAATTTCAGTGTTAGAATGCATTTAAACAGTTTCAAGAGCTAAGTACTTAATAGGTTATTTGGACATTGTTTAAATTTAAATCCCAATATAAAGCACTGCAAATAGTCATCTTTTTTCTGTGCAGACTGGAAGTGTAAGGCGATTGTTTAGTGTGTGGAATGTATGTGACATATAATATGTGGATGTGTATCTTTTCAAGAGCTGAGTGACAAGCATGAGAAATGGTTCTCAGTAGCGATGACTGCACTCCTAGTCCAGATGACAAATTTGTGAGTGTTTCCCTGGAGGCCAGTATGAAATTGAGAATCGCAGCAGTGACTAGAGCTAAGCTAAAGAAGAACACTGCTATAACATATTTTATGAAAATCATACTTTCTGTATAATCTAGAAATAGATACTTACATTTTAGATTGATTACATTTATTTTTAACAAAGATCAAGAGACAATACTGGCATTTCAAGAAAGAAGTTATTCTGCTACAACATGTTTTATTTTTTTCTTTGTTACTATACTTCAGTTCATCAAAAACATTTATATTGTGCTGTTACAATCCCCTACGTCAAAGAAACACTAAAATTGTGATAATTCATTAAAAACTCACTGATCATTTTAAGGATAATATTTTTACATCTATGCATACTCTTTCTGCATCAAATTCTCAATTCAGGATGAAACAGATTTTTATATTATTCAATATATTTTCATTTGTCTTGCAAAACATCCTTTGAAATTAGTAATGACTTTATAAGTCATCAATCTTGTCATGTAAAAATATTCAAATATCACAATTATGACTATTCCAAAGTTATATGTTTTGTTCTTAAAAACATATTATTTACACATATTATGTGCAAGCATAGATACACAAATGGGATCCTGTAGTTTCTCCATGATAACTATTACTGTGAAATTACCATACATACTGACACACATTTGATGAACAGCTGTTCCTTTTCTCTGTGTTTCTTCTTTGTCCATGTCATTGCTGTGTGTGTAATTCTCTTTCATCTTTCCTTTTGCCTACCATCATGGGAGAACTTCAGTTGGAAGGAACCAGGTTTGAAATGGACCCACTGCAGGACACAGTGAGAGTGAAAGGAATGAAAATGGGCCTGCAAAACTGAGTGTGAGGGTGCAGGGGAAGGTGTTTTGTTTTTTTAATTTTTATTTTTTTTCTCACTACCCATATCTACCTTAATTGACAAGGTTTGCTTATCACTAGGGATGGAAATTCCATACCTGTCTCAGGAATCCTTTCCAATATTCAGCCATCCTTGTGGTAACTCTTTTTGTCCTGAATCAAATGAGAATATCCTGTGTTGTAACTATTGTATAGTGCTTCTTACCTTATTGTTGGGCATTTCTAAGATTCTGGGTCTACCTTTCTAAGCTCTGCTGTTATATACTAGCATTACTATCTCTCTTTTCTTTTCTGTTTGAATAACAAAAAAAAAAAAAAAAAAAGA